>JARQOD010004252.1:0-56552 GCA_033576555.1 Oophaga sylvatica | reverse complement strand
GGTGAAAGGTGGTCTGATATGACCTTTCCCAATGATCCTTGTTTTTAAAACCGCAAAAGCGCATGTTCAGGTACAGCCCAAGTTAAAAAGGCGACCTTTGGGGAAAATTTAATTTCCCCGGCCTAATTCAATAGCGCGTCATAGCTCCTTGGGGAGGAAAGGGATGCAAAATTTAAACTTTCGCAAAACCCAAAACAGAAAATCAATAAAAAAGGGGGGAAAAACACCCCTGAGCCGGGGGGGAGGCAGAAAAAACGGGGGGTGTTGGTACAAAAATTTGGCACCCCCAAATGGTTACAGACACAAAATTTCCAACCCAAAAACCGGATTAGAGACTGTAACCAAGGGAAACCCAGTACGAAATATCATGAAAATTTAAAAACAAAAACCAAAATTTCCCAGCATTTTTGGGATGATTAGGTTAACCCAAAAATTTAACCTGAGTAAAAACCCTGGGTTTTTCCCTCAGCCAAAGGGGAAGAACGATCCCCAGAAGGGGAATAGCCCTTCGGGGGGGGGTACCCAAAGGGAAACCCACAACTTTTTAGCAAATAAAAATCCACATTAATAGCGCTCCAGAATCAACGAAAGCCTGAGCAAAAAAATGAGGACAAAAGAGCAAAAACAGGTGACAGTTAGTAAAAACTTAGTCGAACACTACCCAAGACAACTGGGGGGCAAAACGCCTCCCCGCTTTGGGGAGACGAAATAGCATGAGAGGGGATCACCCAGTAGAAACATAACCCTTGCCCCTTTCGAAAATCATGACGCTGTTCCCCAAAACCACTCTATCCCCCTGCATGGGGTTCAGAACAGGGTTTACCCAAAGGGAACACTAATTTCCCCGCCCAAATTCCCCCCGCTCAAAGCAAAAAGTCTGTCAATTTGAATCCCCTAATGACCCTAGAATCATTGAGACCAGAGGGGACAGGGGGAAACCCACCATAAAAACCTTTCCCTTATTTGGCCCCCCCCTTTCCCCAAAAAGGGCCCCCCAAAGGTTGTCATTCCCCTTGGTCAGGACTGCCCCCCCCTTCGGAATCTCTGACAGTTAAAAAAAGCGTCATCAAGCCCCTGATTTTAAAGCCAAAAAAGGGTTTTTCAGCTTGATCAGTTACATTAGGCTCATCGTTTTTAAAAACCCCCCCAAAACCGAAAAAAATCAAAACTCAAAAAAAGGATCCCCAGGTTCAGGGAAAAAGCCCAATCCTGAGGATCGCCGCGCAGGAGAGAGATGACAATTTGAACCTTATGGTGACGCTTTCATCAAGGTGCAATACATATAATAAATGCACATACAATAGGTGCACAATAATAATGAAAGTGCAACAAATAGTCACTGTGGATCACATTAATCACACACGGTCAAAACTGACCAATAATGGCAATATTGTTTAACATTCCTATATAGGTATTGACAAAAATGCCCTCCTAGAATTATCTAACTATTACCAATATCCACTCAAAATTAGAGACCATTGTTAGATAGTAACTAGCACTCAGACGCCACACAAGCCATCTTTCCATACTTCATAATAACGAGTGCCCAAAATTGAGCAATATATTTACCCGTCAGTAGCTTGTAGGGGACTGAGGCACTGTACCGCACCTGACGACCGCGTCCGCCCCGACGCGCGTTTCGGACACCTTTCTCAAGGGGCCTTGTCCTGTATACTTGTATAATTCTCGGTATCTGTATTATTCTGCATATATACACTGCTCAATGGCACTTCTCCTATCTTCTATGCTAGGTGTCATTCTAATTATGTGCTCTTCCTCTGTATTATTTTGGAAATATCAATGGACGTGGTCATTATGGGGCGTGGTCATTATTAAGTGGCGTAGCAATTGTCAGTTTAAATATTGGACTGTCTGTGAATTTCGGTCCAGTTGTCCAGGATAAAATTGAATAATAGGTTGCCAACCCTGACATGAACCTGCAATCTTCTGCTCAATTACACTATATACAGCAATATCATCATATTAGAAAAAAAATAATATTCGACACAGCCAAAGAGCATATCTCACACCTTTGCAGCCCTTAAAAAGTATTTTCCTCCAATTGAAGTCCCTAGATTCCCCTTTCATTGCATCCAAAAAGTATGACAGAAAAGTGTCTCCCCAAACAGTATGATACCTCCACAGTTAATTCCTCCACAGTACCCTCCCTCCACACGCAACAGTATGATGATCCTACTTAACCCCCACCCAATTCCCCCGGCAAAGCATAGTGAACCTAAACACAGTATGATCTCCCAACTGTGACACCTAAAAATCCGTCCATACAGTATAATGCATCCCATATTGCCTTCCATACAGTATAATGGGCCACAAATAGTCCTCCAGAGAGTATAATGGGCCCAACATTGCCTAGCTATGTGATGAATGATGGTACCGACCCCCTCTCCCCCCCCCCCCCACCCCGACTCACAGGTCTCATAACAGCCGCCTGGTCTGTCGCCATTGGTGGCAAGCCACTGGCCTAAACTGTGAGCTTGTGGGCAGGTAGAGTCCAGTGATTCTCTGTTTTGCAGCCACAGCAGTTGCATCTGCAATGTTGTTCCGGATGAATAATTTTATTTCCTGCACTGCACATTTAAGGATACAGCTACTTACACCTTGGTCATGTGCCCCCCCCCACCTGTCAAAGAGTGTTTTTAATTAAAGCCCACCACAGCTGGATCCTGCTTCTCTGAGATCATTGTATCGGCCTATGCCCAGAAGAGATTAAGTGTTATCATGTCATTGGAGGAGCTCAATGTATATAGTAAGTATAGCAGTAATCCAATGTAAAACCATACATGTAATGTTTAGGTATTCCTCAGCATTTGTATAGCACCGTTATTACAAATGTAACATTAAAGGGACTGCTCAGAAAGCACCTTCTTGAATACTATAGAATAAAAATACCATCACCTGTATAGCGCTGCTACCAAGATGTGAGCGTGGAATCTACCAAGACATTGTGACACCACTCCAGCCCTGCAGCCAATGAGCGGCTGCTATCGAGCTGCTGTGCTCTCGCTTCCTTTGGACACATTTTAAAGGAAGGGGTGACAGCAGCTCAATAGCAGCTGTTGATTGGCTTCAGGATTTACTTGGCATGGCAATGTCATACGACTCACAGGAGACCCAGTGCTAACATCATTGGAACAACGCCAGTACAAGAGAGGAGTATATGGTGTTTTAGTTCACAAAGTGGAAAGAGGTATTTGAGAACGGGTTGTCCTAATTTGTGGACAACCCTGTTAAGATAAATAAATAAGACTTACCTTGTTCCCCACTCTTTCCCACCTTGCAGTTTTACCTGCTGGAGAAAAACAACGCAGGTCAGAATTTTCATAGCACGTAAAGTTATATCCAACCTATCACATAAAAAAGGTCTCATTAAGATTTCCGTTTTTCATCTACGAGCTCTTGCCGTTTTTTCATGAATAGAACTTGTAGCCATTCTAGTCAACGAGGGTGTTCATATGTCCGTGCATTTTTGTGGACCGAAGGTCCGCTCCAAAGCACGGAGACAAATCTAAAATTGATCAGTCACGGATTGAACTTGCTAGTACAGATCTATGGTTCTGGGGAAAAAAAAAATTAAATCGGACAGTATTTGGATGCCACCTCTGTGCAATCTGTATGATGTCCTATTTTCATGTTCGCTTGACAGGAGGAGTTGAGAAAACATCTCTGTTGCAAAAAAAAAAAAAAAAAAATCCTGATGAATCTCTGATGGTAAAACCTGCCACAATGACCAAACACTGACAAAAATCTGATCCAAAACACTGATGGAAATCAGTCCAATCTGTGTGTTGGAGAAAAAGCACTGACGTCTATGAGACCCTATAAGTAGAGCAGCAAGCGCTGAGCAAATTGATGTACAGCTACAAAATAACACAGGTTTTATTTATTTTACTCTGCACCTTCAGAGCCTTTCAGACAAGTGGGTGGTCCTAATCAGACACAGCTCTCTCTGAATACACGTATATAAGGAAGGCTGCCAATCCAAGTAGCACCACACTGCTGACTGAAAACTGCAGAATGATCAGACCCCTATGACCAATGTGTTATCACCTATCCTGTGTTCTATTCCATCAAAGAGATCCTTAACCCCTTCACAACCGAGCCTGGTTTCACCTTAATGACCAGGTCAAATTTACATTTCTGGCCACTATCACTTTATGTCGTAATAACTCTGGAACGCTTCAACGGATTCCACTGATTCTGTTTTTCATGACATATTGTACTTCATTGTAGTGGTGAAATTTGTTTTGTACAACTTGCGCTTATTTGTGAAAATATCATAAATTTGGTGAAATTTCTAAAATTTTCACAATTTTTTCAAACGTATAATTCTTATACCCTCAAACCAGAGATATGTCACACAAAACAATTAATAGATATTTCCCACATGTCTACTTTATATCATTATTGCATTATTGTTTAACCCCTTAACGACCAAGCCATTTTGTAGGTTAATGTCCAGGCCAATTTTTACATTTCTGACCACTGTCTCTTTATGAGGCTATAACTCTGGAACGCTTCAACGGATCTTGGCGATTCTGAGACTGTTTTCTCGTGACATATTGTACTTCATGATAGTAGTAAAATTTATTCGATATAACTTGCGTTTATTTATGAAAAAAACAGAAATATGGCGAAAATTTTGAAAAGTTTGCAATTTTCAAACTTTTAATTTTTATGCCCTTAAATCAGAGAGATATGTCACACAAAATAGTTACTAAATAACATTTCCCACATGTCTACTTTACATCAGCACAATTTTGGAACCAAAACTTTTTTTTGTTAGGAAGTTATAAGTGTTAAAAGTTGACCAGCGATTTCTCATTTTTTCAACAAAATTTACAAAACCATTTTTTTTAGGGACCAACTTACATTTGAAGTGAATTTGAGGGGTCAATATGACAGAAAATACCCAAAAGTGACACCATTCTAAAAACTGCACCCCTCAAGGTGTTCAAAGCCACATTCAAGAAGTTTATTAACCCTTTAGGTACTTCACAAGAATTGAAGCAATGTGGAAGGAAAAAATGAACATTTAACTTTTTTTCCCAAAATTTTTCTTTCGACACAATTTTTTAAATTTTGTCAAGGGTATCAGGAGAAAATGAACCACAATATTTGTTGTACAATTTCTCCTGAGTACACCGATACCCCATGTGTTGGGGAAAACCAATCTTTAGGCGCACGGCAGTGCTCAGAAGGGAAGGAGCATCATTTGAGATTTTGAATGTCAAATTGGCTGGAATCGAGAGCAGACACCATGTCGCGTTTGGAGAGCCCCTGATGCACCTAAACAGTGGAAAACCCCCAGAAGTGCCCCCATTTTGGAAACTAGACCCCCCAAGGAACTGATCTAAATGTGTGGTGAGCACTCTAAACCCCCAAGGGCTTCACAGAAGGTTATAACGCAGAGCCGTAAAATTAAAAAATCATATTTTTTCCACAAAAATGATCTTTTCACCCCCAATTTTTATTTTTCAAAGGGTAAAAGGAAACCAAAAGTAATTGTGCAATTTGTCCTGAGTACGCTGATACCCCATATGTGGGGGTAAACCACTATTTGGGCGCATGGCAGAGCTCGGAAGGGAAGTAGCGCCATTTGACATTTTTTGGCTGGAATTGAGATTGGACTCCATGTCGCATTTGGAGAGTCCCTGATGTGTCTAAACAGTGGAAACCCCCCACAAGTGACCCCATTTTGGAAACTAGACCCCCTAAGGAACTTATCTAGATGTGTGGTGAGCACTTTGAACCCCCAAGTGCTTCACAGAAGTTTATAACGTAGAGCAGTGAAAATAAAAAAAATCATATTTTTTTCCACAAAAATGATCTTTTTGCCCCCAAATTTTTATTTTTATAAGGGTAACAGGAGAAATAGGACCCCAGTAGCTATTGTGCAATTTGTCCTGAGTACGCAGATACCCCATATGTGGTGGTAAACCACTATTTTGACGCATGGTAAAGCTCGGAAGGGAAGGAGCACCGTTTTCGAATTCAGACTTTGATGGAATGGTCTGCGGGTGTCATGTCGCGCTTTTAGAGCCCCTGATGTGCCTAAACAGTAGAAACCCCCCACAAGTGACCCCATTTTGCAAGCTAGACACCCCAAGGAACTTATCTAGATGTGTGGTGAACACTTTGAACCCCAAGTGTTTCACTAGTTTATGAGAGGATGTTAAAAAAAAAAAATTCCACAAAAATGATTTTTTAGTCCCCAATTTTTGATTTTTCCCCCCAAGGAACTTATCTAGATGTGTGGTGAACACTTTGAACCCCCAAGGGCTTCACAGAAGTTTATAACGTAGAGCCGTGAAAATTAAAAAAAAATCATATTTTTTCCACAAAAATGATCTTTTTGCCCCCAAATTTTTATTTTTATAAGGGTAACAGGAGATATAGGACCCCAAAAGTTGATGGACAATTTGTCCTGAGTACGCTGATACCCCATATGTGGGGGGAAAAACTAATCGCCTTACTGCGATCTTTGGGAGGCAGAATGAACAAATCCACAAAAGGTGAAGAATTGGTTTTATTTTTTACGCCGTTCCTCGTGCGGTATTAGTGATTAGGCGACTTTATTTTTTAGGTCTGTGCGATTACAGCGATACTAGATTTACATCCTTTTTTCATGTTCAGCTTCTGTCACACACTAAAAGACGCTTTTTTTTGGAAGAATTTTTTGTAAGAAATTTTTGCTTCGCTGTATTTTGAGAGCTATAATTTTTCCATATTTCAGCCGACAGAGTTATCTGCGGGCTTATTTTTTGCGGGACGAGCTGACGTTTTTATTGGTATCATATTCGGGCACATAACGTTTTTTGATTGCTTCCTATTCCGATTTTTGTGGAAGCAGAATGAACAAAAACGAGCAATACAGGAATTTTTTTTTTTCTCCGCTCCGCATGTGGTAAAATTGATAAAGCAGCTTTATTCTTCGGGTCACTACGATTACAGCGATACCTCATTTATATATTTTTTTATGCTTTGGCGTTTTTTACACAATAAAAATTTTTACAGAAAAAATAATTATTTTTGCATCAGTTTATTCCGCGAGCTATAACTTTTTTACTTTTTCGCTATTGATGCTGTGTAGCGGCTTGTTTTTTTGCAGGACAAGACGTTTTCAGCGGTACCATGTTTATTTATATACGTCCTTTTGATCGCGTGTTATTACACTTTTTGCAAGCGGTATGATGATACCGCTTGGAAAAAGTATAATTTACTACTTTTTTGTGTTTTTTTTACAGCTTTCACTGAAGGGGTTAACTATGGTTACGCTTTTATAGATGGGATTTTTACGGATGCGGCGATACCAAACGTGCATTTTTTGGTTTTTGGTTTTTATTACATAAAAATGTGTATTTTTTAGGGAAATATTTAGACTTGAGAGTCCTCAGTGGTTGATACCTTTTAATGGCTAACTGAAAAGATGGTAACAAATTGCAAGCTTTCGAGACTACTCAGGTCTCTTCATCAGGCGAAGACTAATACAACATCTGAAGAATCACATATTTATACACAACACAGCACAGAAAAAATGCATTAGTTGTATTAGTCTTCGCCTGATGAAGAGACCTGAGTAGTCTCGAAAGCTTGCAATTTGTTACCATCTTTTCAGTTAGCCATTAAAAGGTATCAACCACTGAGGACTCTAAAGTCTAAATATTTTTCTATCTACTGGCTAATACGGTACGAAGATACATATTTTTTAGGGGAATTATTTTTATTATGTTTTAATATTTTTTTATTTTACAATTTTTTTTAAATAATGCTTTTTTTTTTACTTTGTCCCTTTATGGGACTTTCACTTTTTTACTTTTGATTGCAGTTACCATGGTCACAGCAGCTGTCACCATAGGTACAATGCATTGCAATGCTGGAGCTTGCAATGCTCCAGCATTGCAATGCATTGTACCTATGGTGAAAGCTGCTGTGACTATGGTCACAGCAGCTTTCCGTAGCTAGATGACCCGGAGGTTGTCATGACAACCCCCAGGTCATCAAGGCAGAGATCGGGCTCTGCAAATACATTGCAGGGCGCCGATCTGAGGCAGAGGGAGCTCCCGACCCTCTGCCTCTCCCTCTGAGCGCTGCGATCGCGCTCGATCGCAGCAGTCAGGGGTTAACAGCCAGGGGGTGGCGGGGGCGCCGCTCCCTGCTGTCAGTGCAGGAAGCTCGGCCACTGCAGCGCCGAGCTCCTGCACTGATCTGGCAGAAGAGGCTGAAATTTCAGCCTCTCCTACCCGATCGCTGCTGTGTTTAGTCAGTCACATTGACTGACCAATCACAGCGCTGCGGGTGCGGGGACCGACGGCAAAGGTCCCCGCACCGCTTGCTGTGCCTGTCAGCTGTCTGTGACAGCTGTCGGCACTGAACTACCACTGCGTGTTTACACGCAGTGGTAGTTCAAAGGCATGACGTGCACAGTCCGTCAAGGTGCCAAAACTGACACCTTGCCATGATGGACTGTGAACGTCATGGGACATTAAGGGGTTAAACAAAACGTTTTTGTTAAGATGTCAGAAAGGTTAAGGCTATGTGCACTTTGAGCATTTTTGGTGCGTTTTCGCAGTGTTTTTTTCGCTCGAAAATGGGCCAAAAACACTATAGAATCCTTATGCAAGCTAATTCAATGACAATCCTGAAGCGTTGTGCACATGATCAGTAGATTTCCTTCGAGTATGTCCAGTGGGCATTTTTTTCTGCACCACGTCAATTCTTTGTGCGGATTTTTAGCGTTTTTCACCCATTGACTTCAATTGAGTCCGTCAAATCCGCAGCAAAAATGAAGGTATAAAAATGTTTGCGGATTTGCGGAGTTTTAGTTTGCGTTTTTATGGGCTTCCTATGGTGTGTCCCACGCTGTCGTTTGCGTGACAGCATTGGAAACACTAGCGTCATGCTTCTCATTGCCGGTAATGTTCCCGCCGGTAAGACCGTCGATCAGAGGGCTGGGGAGTCATGCTGTCAGATTTCAGATACTGGGACCCGGTAAAACGCTTATCAGCAGGCATGGGCTGATGAGACTAATCCTCCTATCAGGCTATGTCTGCTAACAATGATAGCAGGAGCCGCTGATAGTCTCTTGTCAGCCGGCGTCTGTGCACACTTAAAAAAAAACACACATGTAAAATAATTGAATATATATAATCAAATAAAAATAAACACATTATACTCCCCTAACACTAAATCCCCAACGCCTATGTCTCCTATAAAACAATGAAAAATAAAAAAACAACGTATAACGACCTTAACGCCCAATCCACGATGCTCTCGTCTCCTAGAAAAAATAAAAAATAATAAACCACCATATACTCATCTGTCCACCGTAGTCCATGTAATCCCTAGTCTTCCACTGCGATCTCACGTGTAGAACAGTCACATCGGGAGATGCGACTGCTCTACCCGGCCGCTTGTGATACACTGCAGGAGTGATTATCTCCTGTCAGTGTATCACTGAGCTGCCGTGAGTGAGTTACCCGGAGATTATCAGCTCCGATGCTCTCACTTACGGCACCACCGCTGTCTCACGGCACCACCACTGTGTGAGAACTTTCTCACGCATCAGTGGTGCCGTAAGGGAGATCACCCGAGCTGATCAGATGATAAACTCCAGTAAACTTTCTCAGTGACAGGAAGTAATCGCTCCTGCAGTGTATAGCACTGAGCTACTGTGCGAGTTGACGGGAATTCATCAGCTGATCAGCCAGCTGTCTTTGAGAGCAGTCACATCAGTGACTGCTCTCAAAGTCATCAAGATCGGCGAACAGGTGAAATATATTGTGGTTTATTATTTTATTTTTTTGCAGGAGACGTTGGCTTCAGTGGATTAGGTGTTCGGTGAGTATGGTTTAATTTAGATTCATTAAAAGAGGCTGTCATTATTTCAATTAAAGGACTTTGGGGGGGTGTGTTAGTAATGGGGGAGTCTTATAGACGCCTCTCCATTACTAACCTGTGGGCTTGATGTCACTTGACAATACAAAGGTGACATCAACCACCCCCTAACCATTACCTAACCATTACCCCACTTGCCACTGCTACTGGGCAAGTGGGAAGAGCAAGGCTAAAAGCCAGATTTGGCGCATCTCGGGCGGCTGACAGCTGATGGTTTTAGTCTGGGAGGGGGCCAATATCCATGGCCCCTTCCTAGGCTATTAATATCAGCCCACAGCTGTCTGCTTAGCCTTTGCTGGTTGGATTTTATAGAGAGACCCTATGTAAATTTTTTTCTGGGGTCCCCCCTGTAAACTAGCCAATAAAGGCCTAGCAAACATCTGTGAGCTGATATTAATAGCATGTGAACCTTAATGGCTATTGGCTCCTTCCCAGAATATTAACATCAGCCCTCAGCTTTCCCTTTGCTGGTTATTGAAATTACACGGGAGCCCACGCATTTTTTTTTTTTTTCATTTTTTTCTTTAAAATGAACAGTTGCTGTCTGGTTACAGCCTATGTTTGTTCGTTCTGTTAACGCTCCTACATAGGCTAGTGACAATGTGTTTTGTGTGGGTTTATTTGTGTTTACTTATCAGCTTAGTAATGAGGGTTTCGGGTTCACATCTTTTCATTACTAAACCTAGGGCTTGGTGTCACTGACAGCTGCTGACAACAAGCCCTAATCCCATTACCCTGATGCCACACTGCATCAGAATGAAAAAAAAAGGTTTTGAACCAAGAAATTACATCACAAAACTTTTTATCAATACATTTAGCTCAAAAAAGCATTCATTGCTGTACAAAAACGCATGCAAAAACGTATGCAAAAACGCATACAAAAACACACCAAAAAAACGGCAAAACGCGCCTTTTTTTGCTTCCAAGAGATGCAGAAACCTTGCAGAAATTTCTTTAAGCAAAACCTTAACATGCGCACAAAGCCTAAAAGTTGCATGACAGAAAATAACCAAACATGATACCATTCTAAAAACTGCACCCCTCAAAGTCCTTAAATCCACATTCAAAAAGTTCACTAACCCTTCAAGTGCTTCCCAAGAATTAGGCAACGTGGAAGGAAAAAAATAACAATTTACTTGTTTTCTCAAAAATTTTGCTTTAGCTCCAAATATTTTCATTTTCACAATGACAGATAGAGAAAATGGACCCCAAAATGTGTTGTGCAATATCTCCTGAGTACAGATACTACTTTTGAGGCACATCGCAAAGTTCAGAAAGGAAGGAGAGCCAGATCGGAGTTCAGCTTTTACTGGAATGGTTTGAAAGTGCCTTGTCACATTGGCAGAGCCCCTGAGGTGGCAGAAAAGCAGAACTCCCCCCCCCCCCATAAATGTCCTCATTTTACAAACTACAACAATTACGGTAATTCATATAGGCGTGCAGTGAGTATGCTGAATCCACATGTGCTTTACAGAATTTTATACCATTGGGCAGTGAATAAAGGATAATTACATTTTTACCACAAAAATGTTGTTTTAGTTCCAAATTTTACATTTTCACATATGTAAATGGGTAAAAATAGCACTAAAATGTGTCACACAATTTCTGCAGAACATAGAATTATGTAGCTGTGCAGTACAGCTTAGCCACATGGTGAGATTCACGAGGGACGCTACGTTATTTGCATCCTGATGCACAGATTTTAATAGACTAGTTTGAGGACTCCATATACAGAGCCCTTAAGTGCTAGAAAAGCATAATAACTCCCCTCTAGTGACCTCAATTTGGAAATTATACCCCTTTGGGAATTTATCTACAGATGTAGTGATGGTTTTACTCCTTTGTTTTTTTCCAGAAATTAGCAGCAATGGATGTTGCAGAGTGAAAATTGCAAATCTGCTAGTGTAGTGCCCGTACACTACACTGCCCAGTATGTTGTAGCACGCAGATTGTTTTTCTGGATACATATACCCTTAGAGCTCATACTCACTTGAGCCGAAAACGGATGATTTTCAGCCGATAAAAAATCGGATTGAAATCGGACCAATGTTATTCAATAGGTGACATCTCATTTGCGATTTTTTTTCTCATCCGAAATCAGTGTGAGAAAAAAAATCGCAACATGCTGCGATTTGATGCGATTTTGGCATGATAATCGCTAAAGCAATCGATGGTGCTATAAAAAAATCGCATGCAAATCGCATGTCAATTGCACATATTCGGACCATCCTGAAAACTGACCGTTTTTTTTTCCAGCAAGTGAGTATGAGCCCTTAAGGTGTACTTTCATCGCTACAGAAATGCTAAACATGTGGAAGATAAATGTGGTTTAGGCACAATGAGCGTGGCATTTGGATTTGGGAGTGCAGAATTTGCTACACTTCTTTTAGGGGGCGAGGAGCCATAGCACTTTTCCAGTGCCTCTGTGCTACCAGTGATGTATAAGCCCCCTATATTTCTGTTAACAGATGATGGACCTGAGTGGGGACTTTGCTTGTTGACTTGCTTGTTTAGTGGATTGAATTAACCCCTTCACCCCCAAGGGTGGTTTGCACGTTAATGACCGGGCCAATTTTAACAATTCTGACCACTGTCTCTTTATGAGGTTATAACTCTGGAACGCTTCAACGGATCTGCGCGATTCTGAGATTGTTTTCTCGTGACATATTGTACTTTACGTTAGTGGTAAAATTTCTTCGATATACCTTGCGTTTATTTTTGAAAAAAATGCAAATATGGCGACAATTTAGAAAATTTTGCAACTTTCAAACTTTGAATTTTTATTCCCTTAAAACAGAGAAATATGTCACACAAAATAGTTAAGAAATAACATTTCCCACATGTCTACTTTACATCAGCACAATTTTGGAATCAAAATTTTTTTTTCTTAGGAAATTATAAGGGTTAAAAGTTGACCAGCGATTTCTCATTTTTACAACAAAATTTACAAAGCCATTTTTTTTAGGGACCACCTCACATTTGAAGTCACTTTGAGGGGTCTATATGGCAGAAAATACCCAAAAGTGACACCATTATAAAAACTGCACCCCTCAAGGTACTCAAAACCACATTCAAAAAGTTTATTAACCCTTCAGGTGCTTCACAGGAGCTGAAGCAACGTGGAAGGAAAAAATGAATATTTAACTTTTTAGCCACAAAAATGATCTTTTACAAACTTTTTTTTTTATTTTCACAAGGGTAAAAGAAGAAAATGGACACATAAAGTTGTTGTGCAATTTCTCCTGAGTACGCCAATACCCCATAAGTGGGGGAAAACCACTGTATGTGTGCACAGCAGAGCTCATAAGGGAAGGAGCACCGTTTGACTTTTTCAAACTAAAATTGGCTGGAATTGAGATTGGACGCCATGTCGCGTTTGGAGAGCCCCTGATGCGCCTAAACAGTGGAAACCCCCACAAGTGACACCATTTTGGAAACTAGACCCCTAAGGAACTTATCTAGACCTGTTGTGAGCACTTTGAATCCCCAAGTGTTTCACAAAAGTTTATAATGCCTGGGTGTGAAAAAAAAAAGAAACAATTTTTAACAAAAATGATTTTTTAGTCCCAAATTTTTGATTTTTCTCAAGGAAATTGGACCCCAAAAGTTGTTGGCCAATTTGTCCTGAGTACGCTGATACCCAATATGTGGGGGGGGGAAACTGTTTGGGCGCACGGCAGGGCTTGGAAAGGAAGTAGTAACGTTTTGGAATGCAGACGTTGATGGGGGTCATGTTCCGTTTGCAGTGCCCCAGATGAGCCTAAACAGTAGAAACCCCCCACAAGTGACCACATTTTGGAAACTAGACCCCCTAAGGAACTTATCTATAGCTTTGGTGAGCACTTTGAACCCCCAAGTGCTTCACACAAGTTTATAATGCCCAGGCATGAAAATAAAAAATCCTATTTTTTTCCCACAAAAATTATTTTTAGTCACTAATTTTTTATTTTCCCAAGGGTAACAGGAGAAATTGGACCACAAAAGTTGTTGTCCAATTTGTCCGGAGTACGCTGATACCCAATATGTGGGGGGGAACCACTGTTTGGGCGCACGGCAGAGCTCGGAATGGAAGGAGCACCATTTGGCTTTTTCCAACCAAAATTGGCTGGAATTGAGATTGGACGCCATGTTGCATTTGGAGAGCCACTGATGTGCCTAAACAGTGGAAACCCCCCACAAGTGACCCCATTTTGGAAACTAGACCCCCTAAGGAACTTATCTAGATCTTTGGTGAGCAATTTGAACCCCCAAGTGCTTCACACAAGTTTATAACGTAGAGCCGTAAAATTAAAAAATCATATTTTTTCCACAAAAATGATCTTTTCACTCCAATTTTTATTTTCCCAAGGGTAACAAGACTCCAAAAGTCATTGTGCAATTTGTCCTGAGTACGCTGATACCCCATATGTGGGGGTAAACCACTGTTTGGGTGCATGGCAGAGTTTGGAAGGGAAGGAGTGCCGTTTGACTTTTTCAACGCAGAATTGGCTGGATGCCATGTCGTGTTTGGAGAGCTCCTGATCTGCCTAAACAGTGGAAACCCCCACAAATGACACCATTTTGGAAACTAGACCCCTCAAGGAACTTATCTAGATGTGTGGTGAGCACTTTGAACCCCCAAGTGCTTCACAGAAGTTTATAACGTACAGCCGTAAAATAAAATTATTATTTTTTTTTTTTACAAAAATGATTTTTTCGTCCCCAATATTTTATTTTCACAAGGGTAACAGGAGAAATTGGACTCCAAAAGTTATTGTGCAATTTGTCCTGAGTACGCTGATACCCCATATGTGGGGGTAAACCACTGTTTGGGTGCATGGCAGAGTTTGGAAGGGAAGGAGTGACATTTGACTTTTTCAACGCAGAATTGGCTGGATGCCATGTCGTGTTTGGAGAGCTCCTGATCTGCCTAAACAGTGGAAACCCCCACAAGTGACCCCATTTTGGAAAATAGACCCCACAAGGAACTTATCTAGATGTGTGGTGAGCGCTATGAAGCCCCAAGTGCTTCACAGAAGTTTATAACGTACAGCCGTAAAAACAAAAAAATTTTTTTTTTTTACAAAAATTATTTTTTTCGCCCCCAATATTTTATTTTCACAAGGGTAACAGGAGAAATTGGACCCCAAAAGTTGTTGTCCAATTTGTCCTGAGTACGCTGATACCCAATATGTGGGAGAAAACTACTGTATGGGTACACGTTGGGGCTCGGAAGGGAAGTAGTGACGTTTTGGATTGTAGACTTTGATGGAATGGTCTGGGGGCGTCATGTCGCATTTGGAGAGCCCCTGATGCGCCTAAACAGTGGAAACCCCCCACAAGTGACCCCATTTTGGAAAATAGACCCCACAAGAAACTTATCTAGATGTGTGGTGAGCGCTATGAAGCCCCAAGTGCTTCACAGAAGTTTATAACGTACAGCCGTTAAAAACAAAAAAAATCATTTTTTTTTTAAAAAAATGATATTTTTGCCCCCAGTTTTTTATTTTCCCAAGGGTAACAGAAGAAATAGGACAAATTGCACAATAACTCTTAGGGTCCAGAGTACGCTGATACCCCATGTGGGAGTAAACTACTGTTTGCGCGCATGGCAGAGCTCAGAAGGGAAGGAGCACCGTTTGACTTTTTCAACGCAGAATTGGCTGGAATTGAGATCAGACGTCATGTCACATTTGGAGAGCCCCTGATGTGCCTAAACAGCGGAAACCCCCCAATTCTAACTCCAACCCTAACCTCTACACATCCCTAACCCTAGTCCCAACCCTAACCACAAACGTAACCCTAACACACCCTATCCCTAATCCCAACCATAACCCTAATACTAACTTTAGCGCCAACCCTAAGCCTAACTTTAGCCGCAACCCTAACCTTAACCATAACCTAATGGGAAAATGGAAATAAATACATTTTTGTAATTTTATTATTTTTCCCTAACTAAGGGGGTGATAAAGGGGGTTTGATTTACTATTTATAGCGGGTTTTTATGATTGGCAGCTGTCACGCTAAAAGACGCTTTTTATTGCAAAAAATAGTTTTTGCATCACCACATTTTGAGAGCTATAATTTTTGCATATTTTGGCCCACAGAGTCATGTGAGGTCTTATTTTTTGCGGTACGAGTTGACGTTTTTATTGGTACCATTTTTGAGCCTGTGACATTTTTTGATCGCTTTTTATTTCGATTTTTGGGAGGTTAGAATGAACAAATCAGCAATTCATGAATTTCTTTTGGGGGAGGCGTTTATACCGTTCCGCATGTGGTAAAATTGATAAAGCAGTTTTATTCTTCGGGTCAGTACGATTACGGCGATACCTCATTTATATCTTTTTTTATATTTTGGCGCTTTTATAGAATAAAAACAATTTTATAGAAAAAATAATTATTTTTGCATCGCTTTATTCTGCGAGCTATAACTTTTTTATTTTTTCGCTCATGATGCTGTATGATGGCTCGTTTTTTGCGGGACAAGATGACGTTTTCAGCGGTGCTATGTTTATTTATATCCGTCTTTTTGATCGCGTGTTATTCCACTTTTTGTTCAGCGGTATGATGATAAAGCACTGATTTTTTGCTTTGATTTTATTTTTTTTTTTTTTAAGGGGTTCACTAAAGGGGTTAACTAGTGGGACAGTTTTATAGGGGGGGTCGTTACGGACGCGGCGATACCAAATATGTGTACTTTTATTGTTTTATTTTTTTTATTTACAGGAAAAAATGAATTTATTGGGGAATATTTTTTTTTTTTTTTTACTTATTTTGGAATTATTTTTTTTTACACGTTTATTTTTATTTTTTTTACTTTTTTACATTGTCCCAGGGTGGGACATCACTGTAAAATGTGAGATCGCTGGTCTCACAGTGTGCACAGCACTCTGTGAGACCAGCGATCTCACAGGCAGCGCTGCAGCTTCTCAGTGCCTGCTCTCAGCAGGCACTGAGGAAGCCGCCTCCCTCCAGGACCCCGGCGCCATCTTGGATCCGGGTCCTGGGAGGGAGGAAGCCCTCAGAATAGCGCGATCACATCGCGCTGTTCTGAGGGTCTCAGGGGGGCGCGCAGGGAGCGCTCTCCCTGCGCGATGCCCCCCTGTGCCCCCAGTACACCGCGATCATGTTTGATCGTGGTGTGCAAGGGGTTAATGTGCCGGGAGCGGTCCGTGACCGCTCCTGGCACACAGTCCGGGTGTCAGCTGTGATAATCAGCTGACACCCGGCGGCGATCAGCTGCGCTCCCCCCAGGAGCGCAGCTGATCGCTATGACGTACTATCCCGTCCATGGTCAGATTGTCACGGGTTTTATGGACGGGATAATACGTCTAATGTCAGAGAGGGGTTAAAGGTTTTATTTGGAACATTTTGGATAACATATATCCTGTGCTCTAAGCTGAGCACTTACATGAGAGGTTCCATCTAAATCTCCAAATTATGTAATTCAGATCACACACCTGACAGGTCCATTCACTATAACGAGGCAGCAGACTCCATCCGGCATCTGTTCAGCGGTGTCCTCCTTTTCAAAAGTGCACAAAACTGTTGTGGACTGCACTTTTACGCACCCCTAAAAAGATGAACACCACCAGATCACAGGCCAGATGCTGTCCACAGTGCCTCTATCTGATTACAGGCAATCTTCCATCTGAATCAGGCATTTCAGAGATTCACTTGTAAAACTTGATGTAAACACTCAGCATAGAACACAGGATAAATATGAGCCGAGTCTTACTTCGATCTTTGCGAGGCTGATTGAAAAAAATTAATAGTACTGTCACGCTCACGCGACTGGTGGGCGTGACCCAGGGGGTCGTGGCCCCACTGTACCACAAACCAGACTACCCTGGAAGGGGCATGACTAAGACAGCTGTCTTGGTTTTCACTGGAGCCTCTGTTGGTGAGGTCAGGCTTGTGCGGCAGGCAGCTGCCAGGTGCCACTCCAGGGTGGTGTCTGCCTGTGGCTGCTGATCCCACTTGGGGAGACGGTACGGGCGACAGGCACAAGTAACAGGCAGGCAGGTAATCACGGCGGGCACGGCTGAGACACTGGAAGGCGGCCACGGCTGAAAAACTAGCAGGCGGCCTCGGCTGAGACACAGAGACAGAGACCAACTGGAAAGGCTCAGGGACACGGGCAGGAAGGAGTGGTGTATGGAATAATTAGGATCCTGTTCCAATAGGTACTGGTACTGACAGGAAGGAATAGTGTATCTAGGAACAGGAAGAGACCTGTTCACACAGCAGGTGCAGGCACTGGTACTGGCAGGAAGAAATGAAGTATGAAGGAACAGGTAGGGACCTGTTCACACAGCAGGTGCAGGTACTGGTAGTGGCAGGAAGAAATAAAGTATGAAGAACAGGTAAGGACCTGTTCACACAGCAGGTGCAGGCCCTGGCAGTGGCAGGAAGAAATGAAGTATGAAGGAACAGGCTGGGACCTGTTCACACAGGAGAAGAACCGCAATGCTGCGTAGAAGGGCTGTAGAGCAGCAAGAGGTTCTGCAGCAGCAGGAGCGAAGCAAAGCGGAACCGCTAGGTATGCGGAGAGGAGCAGCAGCAAGAGGTTCTGCAGCAGGAGCGAAGCAGAGCGGAACCGCAAGGTATGTGGAGAGGAACTGCAGCAAGAGATTTCTGCGGCAGCAGGAGCAGAGCAGAGTGGAACAGAGCAGAACCGCAGAAGGGTGGAGCAGAGGCAGAAAGTGTTTCAGAGAGTACACAAGGAAAGACAGCAGAGAAAGAAACCACAGACAAGGAGACTACCAGACAGAGGTAGGACAAAGTTCAGACAAGGTAATGACACGAGACAATGTACAGGGACAAAGACACTGGGACCAGGATATTCTGCCTCCTAGAGGGCGGCAAGGAACAAATACAAGACAAGATCAGGAGCAATAGCACAGAGATCAGGATATTCTGCCTCCTGGTGGGCAGAAAGGACAAGCACAAGGCAAAGCTAGGAGTGAAGCCTCCAGAGAAGGAGGAACACAGAGCAAGACCTGGCAGCTCAGTAGCAAGATACTGAGTTAACATATTGCACAGGAAAGATCCACAGGGTGGAGCTGCCCTAAATACTAGAGGCCTCTTCGTAATTGGTCAGGGACACATTAGATGGGTGCACCCTGATTCCATAAGAACCAGAGAATTCCAGCGCCGCGCCCCTATGCACACAGCCTAGAAGCATGCAGAGCGCAGGCAGAAAGCAAGAGTTACAAAGCATGGAGCTGGCAGCAGACAGAAATCACAGCATGACCTGGAGCAGTGATTAAGTTGGTGTGTGAGGGATGGGAGGCCATACAGTGATGCCAGCAGGGTTGTTACAAGTAGGTCAAGAATTGTTTTTCTTTTTTTATGCCATTCATCTTTTGATATAAGTGATAAGACAGCTTTATTCTTTATGTCAGTACAATTACAGCTATATCACGTTTATATCATTTTTTTGTGTTTTGGTGGTTCTACACAATAAAAACTATTTTCCAGAAAAAAATTGTCTTTGCAACGCTGTATTCTGATACCTTTAGCTTTTTTATTTTTGCGCTGATGGGAGTTGTAGGGCGGCCTGTTTTTTGCAGGATAAGATGACTTTTTAGCTATACCATTTTTATTTACATTTGTCTTTTTGATTGCGTTTTAATCCACTTTTTGTCAGGCACTGTGGTGAAAACGCATTGTTTTTTGCCTCTTTTTTTCCTTGTTTTTACAGTGTTCACTGAAGTTATTAAAAGGGCTGTCCTGTTCAAATCAATAAGTCTGCAGATTTATGAATCACCCCAGCGCATGCACTGTGCACTCTGGAAATTTGCTGGCTTACGAACTGTGACTGGGGATTCGCCGGTTTCAGACAGGGGATCGGAGGGTATGTATGAGTTATACATACTCTGGACCAGTGGACACTGCCTCGCTCCATTCACTTGCATTGACTGACTGTCTTGTATTGTCTGACTAGAGGGGGCGGCTTTGCTTCACACAAGCGTATGGAGAGAGAGAACACGCCTCACTGGCTGGGAGTATGTATACCTTAGGGCGGAGTCAGACACAATGTAAAAAAAAATAAAATTCAGTCTGATTTTTTTTTGTCTGTCGAGAATCGCACAAATGTTCTCCGCAGGGATGTGGAGTCGGTAAGCCAAACCTGCGACTCCGACTCCTCAATTTCCTTTACACCGACTCCGACATATATTGCTTATATTTATGTGAAAAGACGGATTTTGGTAAGACCTTACCTGTAAAATCCTTTTCAGCGAAGGAAGGAAGGGAGACACAGTCATTACTAGTGGGTAGGCGGAGCCCACACAGGATAGAACACCTCAGATTAAAAAAAGAGTGTTGACCGGCCCCTCCAGCTTGGGCTCCTCCTACTCCAGCTCTCCAGTCCGTACACAAGCTAAGGAAGAGCAAATATCACCAGCGGAGCAACATAACCCCTTCTGAAAGACTTCAGAGAAAAAAACAAGTAGACAGGTTATGCATATAACAGAAAAAAACACGCAGTCCCAGGTACTACTCACTGAACCTGACCACTGCGATGAGCTGGCAATGCTGGAAACAGAGCCTTAGCGCGCCGACCTCAGCCCAGATAATCGCTATCAGAGAAGGGTCACGCCGCATCTGAAAACACAACAACACACTTCTGCCATGGGAGGGATCTGTGTCTCCCTTCCTTCCTTCGCTGAAAAGGATTTTACAGGTAAGGTCTTACCAAAATCCATCTTTCAGCAGCAGATGGAAGGAAGGGAGACACAGTCATTACTAGTGGGACGTCCCAAAGCAGTCCAAAAATTAAGGGTGGGCAAAAAACAAACAGAGGCAGATTCCCAACAACTTAAATAAATGCGCAACTAGCGCCAAATACAAGTTCACAAGAACTCTAAACTACAGCCGCCTGTAGGACCCTACGTCCTAAGGCCGCATCAGCGGAAGCACTGACGTCCACCTTATAAAATTTCGTAAATGTGTGGACGGAGCGCCAGGTCGCGGCCCGGCAGAGCTGAGCTGCCGAGGCTCCTTGATGAAAGGCCCACGATGAACCCACAGGCCTCGTGGAGTGAGCTCGAATCTTAATCGGGCAAGGTTCGCCCTTAAGTCGGTAAGCCTCTAAAATGGCCGACCGAATCCAACGAGCTATAGAATCCTTGGAAGCTCTTTGACCACGTCGACGACCTGCTGGAATCACAAACAGAGAATCCAACTTCCGAAAACTTTGAGTAATAGACAAATAGAACTTCAAAGCCCGCACTAAATCCAATGTGTGCAAGGCCCGTTCCTTCGCATTCCTCGGCTCCGGAGAAAGCGAAGGCAACACAATATCCTGGTTAACATGAAATTGTGACACCACCTTAGGTAGAAAGTCGCCCCGTGTGTGAAGCACTACGCGATCCGGGTGAAACTCCAGAAAAGGAGGCGAGCAAGAAAGAGCCGCCAACTCAGAAACCCTTCTCAAAGAAGTGACCGCCACTAGGAAAGCAACCTTCCAAGAGAGCAAAGAAAGGCTAACAGAGTCCATAGGCTCAAAAGGCCCATGTTGAAGAGCCTCCAAGACAAGATTAAGCCGCCAAGGAGACACAAGCGCCTTCCGCGGCGGAAACTGACGGGTTACCCTGCGAAAAAAGGAACGTACGTCCCTACGCGATGTGATAGCCTTCCGAAACAGTAAGAACAGAGCAGAAACCTGACCCTTCAGAGTGCTAACTGCCAAACCCTTGTCCAGCCCGAACTGTAAAAAGGCCAATAAATTGGGAATGGAAAAAATCTTCGGGTTCATAGAAGAACCCGAACACCACGAAAAGAAGGCTTCCCAAATCTTGTGATAAATCCTAGTAGTAGCCGGACCTCTGGCAGCTCGCAGAGTGGCAATGACTTCGGCTGAAAAACCTTGACGGATCAAGATTTCGGTCTCAAGAGCCACGCCGTCAAACGCAGAGACTTCAGGTCCGGGTGACGAACGGGCCCTTGGGTTAACAGGTCCGGGCGAAGAGGGAGTGGAAGTGGAGGCGCTGCCAGAAGCGACACCAGCGTCGAGAACCACGTCCTCCTTGGCCAATCTGGGGCTATCAACATAGCCGGGACTCTCTCCAGTCTGATCCGACGCAACACCAGAGGAAGTAAGGATATCGGCGGGAAAACATAGATTAGCTCGAATTGGTCCCACGGAGCCACCAGAGCATCCACCGCCACAGCCTTCGGGTCCTTGTACCTGGACATGAACGTCGGTAACTTGGCATTGAAACTGGATACCATCAAATCCACTTGGGGAGTTCCCCAACGGGAGCACAGCAGTGCAAAAATTTCCGGATGAAGACTCCATTCTCCGGGATCCATCTTCTCGCGACTGAGGAAGTCCGCCGTGATATTCTGAACTCCTGGAATGTGAATCGCAGAGATAGCTGGCACCCTGGCCTCGGCCCATACCAGGATCCGAAACACCTCCATCATGAGTCTGGAGCTCCTCGTCCCACCTTGATGGTTGATATACGCAACCGCCGTCGCGTTGTCTGTCTGCACTCGGACTGGCAGACCGCTTAAAGGGACCGTCCAGTGTTGGAGGCAAAGGAAAATTGCCCTCAATTCCAGGATGTTGATCGGCAGGACAGACTCTTCCGACGACTATACTCCCTGAATCCAGAGATCGTTCCAGACACCCCCCCAGCCCGTCAGGCTGGCATCGGTGGTTATGACCGACCACCTCGGAGGGAGGAAGGACTTCCCCAGGGATAACACTTCCGGACGTAACCACCATCCTAGAGACTCTCGCACCCTGTGGGAGATGATGACACTGCAATCCAGTGAAACCTGCGATCGATCCCAACGGTTCAAAATGAGCATTTGGAGAGCCCTGGAATGAAATTGGGCAAACGGAATTGCCTCCATCGACGCCACCATCAAACCCAGAAGGCGCATACACCTTCGAAGAGACATCGCTGTCGAAGACTTCATAACCTGTACATGTCGAAGAAGACTCGCTTGCTTGTCCGGAGGCAGAGACACCACTGCTCGTACCGTGTCGAAATGCATTCCCAAAAACAGGATTGACTGCGACGGTTCCAGAGACGACTTCTCCCAATTGACCAGCCACCCAAAGTCCTCCAGGAGCTGAAGGGATAGATTGCGAGCCGTCACCGCCTCCTCCTTTGAGGACGCCACAATCAAAAGGTCGTCCAGGTAGGGAAGAATCGTAACCCCCTGTCTTCGAAGAATCGCCATGAGAGGTGCCAGAATTTTCGTAAAAACTCTGGGTGCTGAGGCCAACCCAAATGGCAGGGCCACAAACTGGTAATGGTCCTGACCTATGGCAAAACGAAGGAAGCGTTGGTGGGCCCTTCCGACGGGAACATGTAAATAAGCGTCGCGAATGTCGATTGATACCAAAAAGTCGTTCTGCGACAGGGCCGCCACAACGGAGCGAAGAGACTCCATGCGGAATTTCCGGGTGCGTACATGCCGATTCAATCTTTTGAGATCCAGAATGGGGCGAAATTTGTCCTCCTTTTTGGGGACCACAAAGAGGTTGGAATAAAATCCTCTTCCCCGGTCCTCCGGCGGAACCGGTACCACCACACCCTTCTGCAGAAGGGAATCGACCTCTCGCAGTAGAGCGGCAAATAGCTCGGGCTCTGACGGAATGCGAGACTGTCAAAAACTGTCCGGGGGTCGAGAAAGAAACTCTATGAAGTAGCCTGCCGACACAACCCGCGTCACCCAGGCGTCCGACACGCGGGAAGCCCAAGTCGGTTCGAATTGGAGCAAACGACCCCCCACTCGAGAGTCCTCGAGTGAGACCCTGGTGTCAGTCCGCCTTAGCGGGCTTTTTGTCAGCTTCCCGCTTGTCTTGACGGAAGCTCTGTTTCCAGGGAGTGCGGGATTTCTGAGAGTTCTTTTTTCCTGAAAAAGAGGGACGACCCGATCCCCAAGAGGGCTGACCGAACCGTCCCCTGGGCCGAAAGGACCGCCGACTACTACCGGCACTAGGCCTGCCAGACGCAGAAGTCACAGCTCTTCGCTGCGGTAAAGCCGTTTCTTTTGCCTTTGCCTTGGCAATCAGCTCCGTGAGGTCAGATCCAAATAGCTGACCACCCTTGTAAGCTAAAGATAGCAAACCTTGCTTGGAAACCGCGTCCCCGGTCCACTGTCTAAGCCACAGTGCTCTCCTGACTGTGACCGCCGAGGATTGCGCCCTGGACAGCAGTGACGCAGTATCCAAACCTGCATCACTGCCATATCGGGCTGCATCCTCCAACAACTTGAAAATCCCATCTACCTCGGATAGTGGGGCTCCATCTTGCCACGCCGTCCGTAGACGGTCTAACCAGCTCAGGGAAGCTTTACAAGCACACATGGACCCTAGTACTGCTCTGAATCCATGACCCGCGGCCTCGTAGATGGATTTCGCCGCCATCTCCGTTTTTCTGTCCAGCGGATCCTGCAGACTCGCCTTCCCTTTAACAGGAAGTAATGAGGATTTGCTAAGCTGGGATAAAGGGACATCCACTTCAGGAGAAGGAATCCAATTATCAATCAACTCCGTCGTACACGTATACAGCGTCTCAAAAAACCGTGTCCCCTGAAAACGTTTATCTGGACACAGGCGTTCCTTCTCCACTGCCCATTAAGCTCATCCAGAGATGGTAATGCTGATCGCGACCTATGCGACTCCTGAAACATCCGGGCCGACTTACCAGGACGTCTAGTTACCTCCTCCGGTAACTGTAACGCCTCTCTCATGGCTCCAATAAAAGCCTCTGTACGGCCCAAAAGAGAGGCAGAGTGTCCCTGCCGATCCTCCTTATCCGAATCGGACATCTCCCCATCCGAGCTTGAAGGGGAACCCTCCATGCCCGAGATCTCCGAGTCGCTACGCGGGAAGGATGGCACCGGCCTGTGTCGCTTCCTGCCATGAGAGGATCTAGCTGACACCCAATAACCTAGAAGGTCAGACAGGCCATCAATAGAACGAGCGAGGGCCTCCATTTTGACATCACTGAGACCTCCGACCGCTGCGCTTGACGCCGTCGAGGTCTGCGTGTCAGATACGCGAGACTGATCCTGTAGCGGATCTGGGAGACGGTCCGCACCTCCTGGACCCTGATATGACATGCCCTCACACAGTATATGGCAGGATAAACCTGTCAGTAACTAGAACAGTGTGGTTTCTTAAAGAAAAAACGAACGCTGAAGGGTAAAAGCTCTTAAAGAGAGAGCTACCCCAGCTGTCCCCCAATTAAGGGTTAACCGCCTAAGAAGGGGTTAATGTCGCAGACTCCCCACAACCTCTGTTAATGAAAAGGGTGTGCGAGCCCCAGACAAAACAAGGTGCCTCTTATGAGGTAACAGCTGCAGGACAGCGCAATCTGCCACCTAATTGTGCCTCAGAAAGGTGCCCTGCGCTGTGGGGTGAGGGAGTTAAACTTCTGCCCTGACAGGCAGAAGCGACTCACCCAGCTGGCCGCGGTGCAGTGTCCTAATTGTTCCTTCGGTCGGTCGGAGGGAGCGGAGAGAGAGGAGCCCGAGGAGGCCGTCAGTAATGGCCGCCGCGCTGAAGGAGAGAAGCCGGAAGAGGAGAGGCAGGGTAAAGCGCGCGCTCAGAGCGCTTCCTGCCCGTGAAAGAACGGGAAAGCGCGAAGCCACGCCCCCCCGCCGGCTTCAAAAAAGTGCGCGACTCCTCCGCTCTCCGCTCCTGCCCCGCTCCCATGTCCTGAAAGCATCCACCTGCGGACAAAAGTACACAAGTCACCAACACTGAAAACATGTAGCAGCGGCTGCCGCAGCAGCCGCTGAAGCACTCAAACACATATTAAAATGTTGAGTACTCACCCAGCTGAGCGCCACAGGGACCCCCAGGGATTTGTGGCGCTGTGCCCATCGCTTCCCCCCCAGGGCGGGGAACACAGTGACCCCAGAAGCGCGGTTTGCGTCCCCGCCAGGGAAGCAACCCTCATCCCCCAGGGCCGGCAGGGTTCTGCAGGGACCACCTTAAAGGGTAATGCAGATCCGCCAAGGGAGGGGTGGGGGTCCAGCAGCGCTGAGACCCCTGAGACCTCAAGACCACGGGGGTCCAAGTCCCTTTCCGATTAAAATAAAAAAATTCTTCTGAGGAGCTGCTCCAGCAGCGACTATCCTCTGTGACCTCAAATTTTAGACTGGAGAGCTGGAGTAGGAGGAGCCCAAGCTGGAGGGGCCGGTCAACACTCTTTTTTTAATCTGAGGTGTTCTATCCTGTGTGGGCTCCGCCTACCCACTAGTAATGACTGTGTCTCCCTTCCTTCCATCTGCTGCTGAAAATTTATTGTAGTACAATGTGAACATCATACATTTAATCATTTTTATGATACAATAATCAATATATTTAGATAGAACATAATATATATTTATTGGAAAACAACTTAAGAACACAAACAACTAATAAATTGTAAATATGTAATACACTATGTAATATCGAATACATATATATATATATATAATATATATATATATATATATATATATATTAGTATACAGTACAGACCAAAAGTTTGGACACACCTCATTTAAAGATTTTTCTGTATTTTCATGACTATGAAAATTGTAAATTCACACTGAAGGCATCAAAACTATGAATTAACACATGTGGAATTATATACTTAACAAAAAAGTGTGTAACAACTGAAAATATGTCTTATATTCTAGGTTCTTCAAAGTAGCCACCTTTTACTTTGATGACTGCTTTGCACACTCTTGGCATTCTCTTGATGAGCTTAAATAGGTAGTCACCGGGAATGGGTTTCACTTCACATGTGTGCTCTGTCAGGTTTATAAGTGGGATTTCTGACCTTATAAATGGGGTTGGGACCATCAGTTGTGTTGTGCAGAAGTCTGGTTGATACACAGCTGATAGTCATACTGAATAGACTGTTAGAATTTGTATTATGGCAAGAAAAAAGCAGCTAAGTAACGAAAAACGAGTGGCCATCATTACTTTAAGAAATGAAGGTCAGTCAGTCCGAAAAATTGGGAAAACTTTTTAAAGTGTCCCCAAGTGCAGTTGCAAAAACCATCAAACGCTACAAAGAAAATAAACTGGCTCACATGAGGACCGCCCCTGGAAAGAAATACCAAGAGTCACCTCTGCTTCTGAGGATAAGTTTATCCGAGTTACCAGCCTCAGAAATCGCAGGTTTACAGCAGCTCAGATTAGAGACCAGGTCAATGCCACACAGAGTTCTAGCAGCAGACACATCTCTACAACAACTGTTAAGAGGAGACTTTGGGCAGCAGGCCTTCATGGTAAAATAGCTGCTAGGAAACCACTGCTAAGGACAGGCAACAAGCAGAAGAGACTTGTTTGGGCTAAAGAACACAAGGAATGGACATTAGACCAGTGGAAATCTGTGCTTTGGTCTGACGATTCCAAATTTGAGATCTTTGGTTCCAACCACCGTGTCTTTGTGCGACGCAGAAAAGGTGAACGGATGGACTCTACATGCCTGGTTCCCACCGTGAAGCATGGAGGAGGAGGTGTGATGGTGTGGGGGTGCTTTGCTGGTGACACTCTTGGGGATTTATTCAAAATTGAAGGCATACTGAACCAGAATGGCTACCACAGCATCTTGCAGCCGCATGCTATTCCATCCAGTTTGCGCTTAGTAGGACCATCATTTATTTTTCAACAGGACAATGACCCCAAACACACCTCCAGGCTGTGTAAGGGCTATTTGACCAAGAGGAAGAGTGATGGGGTGCTACGCCAGATGACCTGGTCTCCACAGTCACCAGACCTGAAACCAATCGAGATGGTTTGGGGTGAGGTGGATCGCATAGTGTAGGCGAGAGGGCCAACAAGTGCTAAGCATCTCTGGGAACTCCTTCAAGTTTGTTGGAAGACCATTTCCGGTGACTACCTCTTGAAGCTCATCAAGAGAATGCCAAGAGTGTGCAAAGCAGTCATCAAAGTAAAAGGTGGCTACTTTGAAGAACCTAGAATATAAGACATATTTCAACAAAAACATACTAAATAACATTGTGCAGTCTATGAATTTGTTATAAGAAAAAGAATTGCCTCCATCAGATCCGCCTTCATAGATGACCTCAAATCTGACCTAATAATTTTAACGAGGCTGAAGTTGGTTTCTTATTCGTTCAGTTTCTTATTCGGGGCTGAAGTTGGTTTCTTATTCGGCAAACTTTTCTTTTCTGTATTTTATAGGTTTAACCCCTTAACGACGATACGCTTTTTAACGGCGGTAGTTAAGGGTACTTAAACCACAGCGGCGTTAATTAACGGCGCTGTGGATAAAGTATATAGCGCCCCCCAGAGTCGGATTTTCTCCGGGGTCTCAGCTTCCGGGGTAGCCGAGACCCCAGAGAACATGATTCGGGTCGGTTTTTACCGTCCCCACTTTTGCGATCGCTATAACGGCGACAGCAAAAATAAAAAAAAAAAGCAGCGATTCTCCGTTTAATTTCTCTCTCCTCTGATGTGCTCACACATCAGAGGGGAGAGAAATAGGGTCCCGGGACCCCCGATCTGTCCCCCGTGCCTCCCGGTGTCCCCCCCGTCCTCTGATGTCTCCCAGAGATTCCCAGCGTCTTCTCCGGCAAAGAAAATGGCGGGCGCAGAAAATAAAAAAGCCACGATCCTGCATGTAATTTCTCTCCCCTCTGATGTGATCGCACAACAGGGGGGAGAGAAATAGGGTCCCCAGGTCCTCCGATGTGTCCCCGTACCTCCCGGTGTACCTCCTGTCCTCCCGAAGCTCCCAGCCTCCCAGCGTCTTCTTCCTGTTAAAGAAAATGGCGGGCGCATGCGCAGTGCGCCCGCCGAATCTGCCGGCCAGCAGATTCATTCATTCAGTGAAAGTACATTTTGATCACTGTGATAAACCCTATCACAGTGATCAAAATAAAAAAAATAGTAAATAAACCACCCCTTTATCACCCCCTTAGTTAGGGAAATATAATAAATTAAAGAAATTGTATTTATTTTCATTTTTCCATTAGGGTTAGGGTTATAATTAGGGTTAGGGTTATAATTAGGGTTGGAATTAGGGTTAGGGTTACAATTAGGGTTAGGGTTAGAATTAGTGTTAGGGATACAATTAGGGTTAGGGATACAATTAGGGTTGGAATTAGGGTTAGGATTAGGGTTAGGGGTGTGTTGGGAATAGGGTTGGAGCTAGAATTGAGGGGTTTCTACTATTTAGGCACATCAGGGGGTCTCCAAACACGACGTGGCGTTCAAAATGTCAAATGGCGCTCCCTACCTTCCGAGTTCTGCCGTGCGCCCAAACAGTGGTTTACCCCAACATATGGGGTATCGGCGTACTCAGGAAAAATTGCACAACAACTTTGGGGGTCCAATTTCTCCTGTTACCCTTGTGAAAATAAAAAAAAGCGGGCTAAAAAATAATTTTTGAGGAAAAAAATGATTTTTTATTTTCACGGCGTTATAAACTTCTGTGAAGTACTTGGAGGTTGAAAGTGCTCACCACACATCTAGATCAGTTCCTAAGGGGTCTAGTTTCCAAAATGGGGTCACTTGTTGGGGGTTTTCACTGTTTAGGCACATCGGGGGCTCTCCAAACGCAACATGGCGTCAAGCCAATTCTGCGTTGAAAAAGTCAGACGGCGCTCCTTCCCTTGCGACCTCTGCAGTCCGCCCAAAAAGTGGTTTACCTCCACATATGGGGTATTGGCGTATTCAGGATAAATTGGACAACAAATTTTGTGGTTCATTTTGTTCTTTTAACACTTACGAAAATAAAAAAAATTGTTTCTGAAGTAAATTTTTTGCAAAAAAAAGTTAGATGCTAATTTTTTTCTTCCATATTGCTTCAGTTCCTGTGAAGAACGTAAAGTGTTAATAAACTTCTGGAATGTGGTTTTGAGCACCTTGAGGGGTGCAGTTTTTAGAATGGTGTCACTTTTGGGTATTTTCTATCATATAGACCCCTCAAAGTGACTTCAAATGTGATGTGGTCCCTAAAAAAAATGGTGTTGTAAAAATGAGAAATCGCTGGTTAAATTTTAACCCTCATAACTTTGTAACAAAAAAAAAATGTCCCTAAAATTGTGCTGATGTAAATTAGACATGTAGGAAATGTTATTTATTAAGAAATTTGTGTGACAAATCTCTCTGATTTAACCACTTTATTCCATCCGACGTACTATGCCCTTTAATACGTCATGCCCTTTAATGCGACTTAAGTCGCGGTGATCGCATTAAAATTCCGACGCCATCTTACCCGTAGGAAGATGATGTCAGGATCCCGGGCAGCGTCCTCCCCCAGCCGGCCTCCCGAGCGCTGTGATTGGCTCTTCAATCCTGAACAGCCAATCACAGGCTTTCTCATTGTTTCAGCCAATCAGATTGGCTGAAACATGGAGATCCCAGGCTAGGATCGAGTACCGATGTACTCGATCCTAGACTGGGGCCTAGCACCATCCAGACCCCCCTGGATTGGCGCGATCGCCGATCATATCGATTGCGCCAATCGCAGGGCACAGCCGCGGTATTACCGCGCTGTGCCCTGCCAGTTCCTGCTGGATCGTTGCTGTAATAGCACCGATCCTAGGCCGGAACCTAGGACAGGCCTAGTAGGGCCCGCAGGAGCGGATTGGCGTGATCGATGTTATCGTCGATCGCGCCAATCGCAAGGCACAGTCGCGGCGCAGGAGCACTGTGCCTTGCTGCTGACCTGCTGGATCGGTGCTGTAATAGCACCGATCCTGCTGAGGCTCAGGACAGGCCCAGCAGGGCCTGCAGGAGCTGATTGGCGCGATCGATGTCATCGTCGATCGCGCCAATCACAGGGCACAGCAGCGGTCTGACCGCTGTGTGACCGCGCTGTGCCCTGCAGGTGACCTGGCTGCTGCCCTGGCTGTGACCTGCCTAGGATCGGAGCTGTGAGCTCCGATCCTAGGCAGGTTGCCAGGGTAACCAGGAGAGGTCTGATTGGTGGGATCTTGTTATGATGGATCCCACCAATCACAGGTCACAGAAGCGATATGACCGCTCTGTGACCTGTCACACCTGGCTCTAACCTGTGAGTGACCACTCTGCAGGGGTCCTCACACTTACTGAGGATTCCTGCAGAGCGGTCATACAAACAGATCTCTCCTCCTGTGCTGGGCCTTGTAGTGCTGAAGAAAGAAGAAAGAAGACAGAAGAAAGAAAAAAGAAGATAGAAAAAAGAAGAGAGACTACAACCGTAAGTGTTGATCCCTATCTCTCTTCCTCCCCCCATCCCCCTTCCCTTTTTACCCCCCTTTGCGCCGCCTCCGTGCGCACATTTAACAGCTGCCGAGCGTTGATTGGTGATGCAGTTCACCAATCAACACTCATGCTCTCAGCCCCCTTTGTGCCACCTTCGTGCGCACACCCTGCAGCCTGCGAACTTTGATAAGTGACGCAGTTCACTTATCAGAGCTAGGGCCTGCTGTTTTACTTTTCTTTTCATAGGCATTTTTCTCTCCCCATTTTATTTTTCTTTTAGATTTTTCTTTTCAGCATAGTTTACACCAAGCACTATCCCCCCCACACAAATACACAGTTATCAATAAAGTACACCCGAGCACCACATTCGCAAAAAAAATGTCCCACCCAGTCCCGCTCGTCCCAACAGCGCTATTCATTGGAGGAGGTATACGCTTTCCTTGCCTCCTACACTGACAGCGAGGGAGAGGATCCCACATTTCTTTATTTCTCTGATTCCTCATCCTCTTCCTCTTCCCCCTCCTCATCTTCCTCCTCGGGTCCTGCGGAACCACCACGCAGACGCCCCAGGACAGAAGATGAGGCATCTGTCGCCAATCCAGAAGACGAAGATGAAGCTGAAGCCGAACCAGTGCACCCCACTGTGGATCCCATGTGGACCTCGCACCCCGAAAATTATGAGCCACTGATTACTGATTTTGTGCAAGAATCAGGAATCAGGTTTGACACCAACGGCCTCACAGAAATAGACTTTTTCAAAGTCTTTTTCTCTGAGGATTTTATTAACCACATGGTGGAGCAAACAAATTTGTACGCTCGTCAATTTTTGGAGCAAAACCCCCGTTCATCATATTTTAACTGGTCTCCTGTAGACGCAGTTGAATTGATGCAGTTTTGGGGCCTGGTCCTTCACACGGGGATCCTGAAGAAGCCAGAACTTCGGCAATATTCGAGTGTTGATATTTTATATAACGCTCCAGTGTTCCGAATGGTCATGGCCCGGACGAGTTTTGAGGCCATCCAGAAATTCACGCATTATAACGATAATGCACAGTGTCCCGCACGAGATGACCCCAACTTTGACCGTCTGTTCAAAGTTCGGCCGGTCATCGAACACTTCAACAAAAAGTTTGCTGAAGTGTACGTGCCTCAAAGGGACATCTGCGTGGATGAGTCCTTGGTTCATTTTAAGGGACGGCTCGGATTCCGTCAGTACCTGCCCAGCAAGAGGGCCAGGTACGGAATCAAACTCTACAAACTGTGTGAGAGTACCTCAGGGTACACTCACCGTTTTAGAGTTTACGAAGGAAAGGACACCAGGATTGAACCCCCTGAGTGTCCTCCTGTCCTGGGAGTGAGTGGGAAAATTGTGTGGGATTTGGTTCACTCACTGCTGGATAAAGGTTATCACCTCTACACCAATAACTTTTATTCCAGCATCCCACTCTACAAATCCCTCTTTGCGCGTGGTACCGCAGCCTGCGGTACCGTCCGCAAACATCAGAGGGGCCTCCCGAAGACGCTGCTTGGGCAGATGCTCAGAAAGGGTGAGAGCAGAGCCCAATGTAGCGACCACCTGCTGGTGGTCAAGGACAAGAGGGATGTCCTTCTCTTGACCACCATACATGGTGATGGCAGCGCCCTCAGCACTGTACGGGGTACCTCTACACAGGTCCGCAAACCGAACTGTGTACTGGGGTACAATAAAAACATGGGGGGCGTTGATCTCTCTGATCAACTCCTCCAACCATACAGTGCTTTGAGAAAGGCCAAGGTGTGGTACAAAAAGCTGTCCGTGCATATCGTACAAATGGCAATGCTCAACGCTTTCCTGCTGTCACGATGTGCACGCCATACCAATACCTCGTACCTTCAGTTCAAGGAGGTAGTGATCAAGGCCCTGATGTTTGGCGCTCAGGAAGGAGCGGGCCCCAGTACTTCCGGAACTGAAGGTTCTCGTATTGTACCAGGCTAGCATTTCCCGGGGGAGGTCCCGCAAACTGGAAAAAAAGGTAAGTTGCAAAAAAGGTGCCGAATGTGTTACAAAAGGGGAATACGCAAGGACACCATTTATCAGTGCGACACCTGCCCCGAAAAACCTGGCCTGTGTATGAAGTATTGCTTCAAATTGTACCACAGCTCCATGCACTACTAATTTACTTTACAGGAAAGATTAGTTCCAGAAAGGGGGCACATCTAGAGAAGCTTCTTGGGGGTTTAATTTCTAAAATTAAGTCACTTGTGGGGTTTTTTTTTTTTTTACTGTTTAGGCACATCAGGGGCTCTGCAAATGGAACATGACGCCCGCAGACTATTCCATCAAAGTCTGCATTCCAAAACATCACTACTTCCCTTCCGAGCCCCAACGTGTGCCTAAACAGTTTTTTCCCCACATGTGGGGTACCAGCGTACTCAGGACAAATTGGACAACAAATTTTGGGGTCCAATTTCTCCTGTTACCCTTGGGAAAATAAAAAATTGGGGATTAAAAACACGGATTTTGGTAAAGACTTACCTGTAAAATCCTTTTCAGCGAAGGAAGGAAGAGAGACACAGTAATTCATTACTGATGGGTAGGCGGAGCCCCAGATCAGGATGTTACCTCAGATCAAAAGAGTGATGACTGGCTGGCCCCTCCAGCTCGGGCTCCTCCTACTCAGCTCCAGTCGTATCAAAGCTTTTAGGAAAAGAGCCAAGATCACCAGCGGAGCAACATAACCCCTTCTGAAGGAACTTCAGAGAAAAAACACAAGGATACAGGTTATGCATGCAAAGAAAGCCAAAAACCACAGAGTTCCAGGTACTACTCACGGAACCTGACTACTGCGATGAGCTGGCGATGCTGGAACAGAGCCTTAGCGCGCTGACCTCAGCCCAGATAATCGCTATCAGATAAGGGTCGCGCTGCATCTGAAAACATCAACACACTTCTGCCGTGGGAGGGTGCTGTGTCTCTCTTCCTTCCTTCGCTGAAAAGGATTTTACAGGTAAGTCTTTACCAAAATCCGTGTTTCAGCTGCAGATGAAGGAAGAGAGCCACAGTAATTCATTACTGATGGGACGTCCCAAAGCAGTTCAAAAATAAGGGTGGGAAAAAACCAATAAAAGGCAGAAACCCAACAACCTTAACAACAAAGCGCAACCAGCGCTAAACACAAGTTCATCCAGAACTTTAAACTACAGCTGCCTGCAGGACCCTACGTCCGAGGGCTGCATCAGCGGAAGCACTGACGTCCACTTTATAAAATCTTGTAAACGTGTGGACAGAGCGCCAAGTCGCCGCTCGGCAAAGCTGCACTGCCGAAGCACCTTGATGAAAAGCCCACGATGAAGCCACAGCTCTCGTGGAATGGGCACGAATCTTAATCGGGCAAGATTCACCCCGAAGACGGTAAGCTTCCAAAATAGCTGACCGGATCCAACGAGCTATAGAACCCTTGGAAGCTCGTTGACCACGCCGACGACCTGCCGGAACCACAAACAGGGAGTCCGTCTTACGAAAACCTTGAGTAATAGAGAGATAAAACTTCAAGGCCCGCACTAAATCCAATGTGTGTAAATCTCGCTCTTTCGTATTCTTCGGATCCGGACAGAGTGAGGGCAACACAATATCCTGGTTAACATGAAATTGTGACACCACTTTAGGCAAAAAATCACCCCGAGTGCGAAGCACTACACGATCCGGAAAAAACTCCAGAAAAGGAGGCGAGCAAGAAAGAGCTGCCAATTCAGAAACTCTCCTCAAGGAAGTGACTGCAACAAGGAAAGCCACCTTCCAAGAAAGTAAAGAAAGGCTAGCAGAAACCATAGGTTCAAAAGGTTTATGCTGAAGAGCCTCCAAAACAAGGTTGAGCCGCCAAGGAGACACAGGTGCCTTCCGCGGCGGAAACTTACGAGAGATACCTCGGAAAAAAGAGATCACGTCTCTATTCGAAGCAATGGTTCTCCGGAATAATAAGGACAGAGCAGAAATCTGACCTTTCAGAGTGCTAACTGCCAAACCCTTGTCTAGCCCATGTTGCAGAAAAGCCAACAGGTTGGGAATGGAAAACTTTCTCGGGTTCCGAGAAGACCCCAAACACCACGAAAAGAAGGTTTCCCAAATTTTGTGGTAAATCCTAGAAGTAGCCGGACATCTTGCAGCACGAAGGGTAGCAATGACCTCGGCTGAAAAACCTCTACGGGTCAAGATCTCGGTCTCAAGAGCCACGCCGTCAAACGCAGGGACATCAAGTCCGGATGACAAATGGGCCCCTGAGTCAACAAGTCCTGTTGAAGAGGGAGTGGAAACGGAGGTGCCGCCAACAGCGACATTATTGTCGAGAACCACACCCTTCTTGGCCAGTCTGGAGCTATCAGAATAGCTGGAATTCTCTCTAGTCTGATCCGACGCAGCACTAGAGGAAGTAAGGATATCGGCGGGAATACATAGATCAGCTTGAACTGATCCCACTGAGCCACTAGAGCATCCACCGCCACCGCCTTCGGGTCCTTGTACCTGGACATGAATGTCGGTAACTTGGCATTGGACCTGGAAGCCATCAAATCCACTTGGGGGGTTCCCCAGCGAAAGCACAGTAGTGCAAAGACTTCCGGGTGGAGGCTCCATTCCCCGGGATCCATCCTTCTGCGACTGAGAAAGTCCGCTGTAATATTCTGGACCCCTGGAATGTGAATCGCCGAAATGGCTGGTACATTGGCCTCTGCCCAAATCAGAATTCGGGACACCTCTACCATGAGTCTGGAACTCCTTGTCCCACCTTGGTGATTGATATACGCGACAGCCGTCGCATTGTCTGTCTGCACACGGACTGGCAGACCGCTCAAAGGGACCGTCCAATGTTGGAGGCAAAGAAAAATCGCCCTCAATTCCAGGATGTTGATCGGAAGCACAGACTCTTCCGGTGACCATACCCCTGAATCCAGAGATTGGTCCAAACACCCCCCCAGCCCGTCAGGCTGGCATCGGTGGTTATGACTGACCACTTCAGAGGGAGGAAAGACTTCCCCAGGGAGAATGCCCCTGGACGTAACCACCATTCTAGAGAATCCCGCACCGCGCGAGAAATGGTGACACTGCAATCCAGCGATTGCGACTGGTTCCATCGACTCAAGATGAACCTTTGAAGAGTCCTGGAGTGGAACTGGGCAAAAGGAATTGCCTCCATGGACGCCACCATCAGTCCCAGAAGACGCATACACTTCCGTAGGGACATTGCCGTTGAGGCTGTCATAATCTGTACATGTCGAAGAAGACATGACTGTTTGTCTGGTGGTAAGGAAACTACCGACCGAAACGTGTCGAGATGCATTCCCAAAAAGAGAATTGTCCTTGATGGTTCCAGGGACGACTTCTCCCAATTGACCAGCCAACCGAAGTCTTTCAGAAACTGAAGAGACAAATCCCGAGCCGTCAATGCCTCCTCCTCCGAGGAAGACACGATCAAAAGATCGTCCAGATAAGGGAGAATCGTAATCCCCTGTCTTCGAAGGAGTGCCATGAGGGGCGCCAGAACTTTTGTAAAGACCCTTGGCGCTGAGGCTAAGCCGAACGGCAGAGCCACGAACTGGTAATGATTCTGACCTATGGCAAATCGAAGAAAGCGCTGATGAGCCTTTCCGATGGGAATATGCAAATAGGCGTCGCGAATGTCGATTGACACCAGAAAATCGTTCTGTGACAGAGCTGCCACAACGGAACGAAGCGACTCCATGCGAAATTTCCGGGTATGGACATGCCGGTTTAATCGCTTGAGATCCAGAATCGGGCGAAATTTGTTCTCCTTTTTGGGAACTATAAAAAGGTTGGAATAAAAACCTTTTCCTCGGTCCTCTGACGGAACCGGTATCACTACACCCTTTTGTAGTAGCGATTCGACCTCTCGCTGTAGAGCGACAACAAGCTCGGGTTCCGACGGAACGCGAGATTGACAAAAAACATTTGGGGGTTGAGAAGCAAACTCTATGAAATAGCCTGCCGACACTATCCGCGTTACCCAGGAATCTGGAACGCGAGCCATCCAAGTCTCCTTGAAAAGAAGCAGGCGACCCCCCACTCGAGAATCCTCGAGTGGACCCCTGGCGTCAATCCGACTTTGCGGGTTTCTTGTCAAGTTCCCGCTTGTTCTGGCGGAAACTCTGCTTCCAGGGAGTACGAGTTTTCTGAGAGGATTTCTTTCCTGAGAAAGAAGGACGACCCGATCCCCACGAGGAGTGACTAGATCGTCCTCGGCCCCGAAAGGACCGCCGACCACTATAAACACCAGGCTTACTGGACACCGAGGCCATGGCCCTTCGCTGTGGTAATGCTGATTCCTTTGCCTTAGCCTTGGAAATCAGCTCTGTGAGGTCGGATCCAAAAAGATGGCCACCCTTGTAAGGTAAGGCCAACAACCCTTGTTTGGAAACTGCGTCCCCGGCCCACTGTCTGAGCCATAAAGCTCTTCTGACTGTGACCGCTGAAGCTTGCGCTTTGGCCAGCAGAGATGCCGTATCCAGACCGGCATCAAAGATATAACAGGCTGCCGTTTCTAACCATTCACAAGTTTCCCGTATCTCAGATAACGGAGATTCATTTTGCAACTCCGTCTTCAGACGTGCCAACCAGCTTAGAGAAGCTCTAGCAGCACACATGGATCCTAGCACTGCTCGAAATCCATGACCCGCAGCCTCATAGCTTGCTTTTGCCGCCAATTCTGCCTTTCTATCCAAAGGCTCCTGTAAGCTCGCTTTTCCCTTAATAGGGAGTAGTGAGGATTTACTAAGCTGAGATAAGGACACATCCACTTCAGGAGCAGAAGTCCAATTAGCCTTTAACTCCGTAGAGCAAGGATAAAGTGTATCAAAGAAATGCGTTCCATGAAAACGCTTATCTGGACATAGACGTTCCTCCTCTATTACACCATTAAGCTCATCCAGAGCTGGCAATGTTGTGCGCGAAGCACGGGACTCCTGGAACATGCGTGCTGTTTTACCAGGACGACTAGTTACCTCCTCCGGTAACTGTAATATCTCTCTCATGGCTTCAATTAATGCCTCCGTACGCTTCGCCATAGAGGAACGCCCCTGCGGCTCGTCCGCATCTGAATCGGATATTTCTCCATCCGAATATAAAGGGGAACTCTGCCCAATATCAGATACATCTGACTCGCTCCGTGTAGAGGCCGGTAACGGCCTGCGTCGCTTCCTCTGAGAGGAATTAGCAGACACATATTGACCTAAAAGGTCAGATAAGTTATTAATCGATCGAGCGATATCATCCAATTTTCCACCGCTGTCGACCGCAGCGCTAGACGCTGTGGAGGTCTGCGTATCTGATTGCCGCAATGGCACTGGGACGTGATCCGCGGCATCTGAACTCTGTTCAGACATGTCTCATCTGAATGAGCAGGTCAAAGCGGTAATACCAGCAAAAAACTATGCGGTTTTTTTTTTTTTTTTTTTTTTTTTTTCAAACGCTGAAGGGTTAACGCTCCACCAAGCAGAGTTACCCCAGCGGTATTCAGTCAGCAAATTTAGCAGGTAGAAATAACCCTCAAAGGGGTTAATATTGCAAACTCACCAAAATATATATATATTTGTGAGCCCCAGCCAATTTTTATGTCTCTGATGAGACTGCAGCTGCAGGATAGCGATCGCTGCGCTGCGGAGTGAGGAATCCACACTCACCCAGCTGGCCGTGGTGTCTATATGAGGAGGGGAGCGGTCCGAGGAGCCCAGGAGCCTGAGTAATGGCCGCCACAGTGAGGGGGTCGCAGGAGAAAAGCCAGAGCGCGCGTCTTCCTGCTCAAAAGACCGGGATAGATAGGCCACGCCCCCTGCTAGCTCAAATAATGAGCGCGAAATCTCCCCGCTCCTGCTCCCTCTCTGTCCTGCAGCTATCTGCCTGCGGACAAAAAATCACCACATCTTCATGTAGAAGCGCTGTCACAGCAGCGCTGAAGCATACTGACTTTACATGTAGTAGCGCTGTCACAGTAGCGCTGAAGCATACTGACATTACATGTAGTAGCGCTGTCACAGTAGCGCTGAAGCATACTGATATTACATGTAGTAGCGCTGTCACAGCAGCGCTGAAGCTTACTGACATTTACATGTAGTAGCGCTGTCACAGCAGCGCTGAAGCTTACTGACATTACATGTATTAGCGCTGTCACAGCAGCGCTGAAGCTTACTGACATTTACATGTAGTAGCGTGAAGCATACTGACATAGTAACGCTGACATTAATAATAGCGCTGCTCATTCAGACGCTAAAGCACTCACACATAATTATTATTAAAATTTGTGTGGAGTACTCACCAGCCAAGGCGCCACAGGGACCCTCAGGGGTTTCTGGCGCAGTGCCCATGCTTCCCCCCAGGGCGAAGAACGCAGTGACCGCACGTGTGGTTTGCGTTCCCGCCAGAGAAGCTCTCCTCATCCCCCAGGGCCGGCAAGGATTCTGCAGGGACTTTGAGTGAATACAGATCCGCCAAGGGAGAGGTTGGGGTACAGCAGCGCTGATACCCCTGAGACCTCTAGACCAACTAGTGATCCAAGTCTCCTGTCCGAATATTAAAATAATAAAATTTTCTGAGGAGCTGCATTAGCAGCGACCATCCTCTGGACCTCAAATCTTAGACTGGAGCTGAGTAGGAGGAGCCCGAGCTGGAGGGGCCAGCCAGTCATCACTCTTTTGATCTGAGGTAACATCCTGATCTGGGGCTCCGCCTACCCATCAGTAATGAATTACTGTGGCTCTCTTCCTTCATCTGCAGCTGAAAAATCACTTTTGTGGAAAAAAAAAATATTTATTTTTTTCACGCCAGGGCATTATAAACTTCAGTGAAACACTTGGGGGTTCAAAGTGCTCACCACACACCTAGATAAGTTCCTTAGGGGGTCTAGTTTCCAAAATCGGGTCACTTGTGGGGGGTTTCCACTGTCTAGGCACATCAGGGGCTTATTTTTTTTCACACCAGGGCATTATAAACTTCAGTGAAACACTTGGGGGTTCAAAGTGCTCATCACACACCTAGATAAGTTCCTTAGGGGGTCTAGTTTCCAAAATCAGGTCACTTGTGGGGGGTTTCCACTGTTTAGGCACATCAGGGGCTCTGCTAACGGAACATGACGCCCGCAGACCATTCCATCAAAGCCTGCATTCCAAAACGTCACTACTTCCTTCCGAGCCCTGCCGTGCGCCCAAACAGTGGTTCCCCCCAACATGGAGTGTCAGCGTACTCAGGACAAATTGGACAACTACTTTTGGGGTCCAATTTCTCCTGTTACCCTTGGGAAAATAAAAAATTTGGGACTAAAAAAATCACTTTTATGGAAAAAAATATATATTTTTTTCTTTCACGCCAGGGCATTATAAACTTTAGTGAAACACTTGGGGGTTCAAAGTGCTCACCACATACCTAGATAAGTTCCTTAGGGGGTCTAGTTTCTAAAATGGGGTCACTTGGGGGGTGTCCACTGTTTAGGCACATCAGGGGCTCTGCTAACGGAACATGACGCCCGCAGGCCATTCCATCAAAGTCTGCGTTCCAAAATGTCACTTCCTTCCGAGACCTGCCGTGCCCAAACAGTGGATCCCCCCAACATATGGGGTATCAGCGTACTCAGGACAAATTGGACAACAACATTTAGGGTCCAATTTCTCCTGTTACCCTTGGGAAAATAAAAAATTGGGGACTAAAACAACATGTTTGTGGAAAAAATATGATTTTTTTTCTTCACGGCTCTACATTATAAACTTGCGTGAAGCACTTGGGGGTTCAAAGTGCTCACCACACATCTAGATAAGTTCCTTAGGGGGTCTAGTTTCCAAAATGGGGTCACATGTGGGGGATTTCCATTGTTTAGGCACATGTGGGGCTCTCCAAACGCGACATGGCGTCCGTTCTCAATTCCAGCCAATTTTGGTTTGGAAAAGTCAAACGGCGCTCCTTCCCTTCCGAGCCCTGCCGTGTGCCCAAACAGTGGTTCCCCCCCACATATGGGGTATCAGCGTACTTAGGACAAATTGGACATCAACTTTATATGTCCATTTTCTCCTTTTTCCCTTGTGAAAATAACAAAAATGTTTGTAAAAGATCATTTTTGTGACTAAAAAGTTAAATGTTCATTTTTTCCTTCCATGTTGCTTCAGCTCCTGTGAAGCACCCGAAGAGTTAATAAACTTCTTAAATGTGGTTTTGAGTACCTTGAGGGGTGCAGTTTTTAGAATGGTGTAACTTTTCGGTATTTTCTGCCATATAGACCCCTCAAAGTGACTTCAAATGTGAGGTGGTCCCTAAAAAAAATGGCTTTGCAAATTTTGTTGAAAAAATGAGAAATCGCTGGTCAACTTTTAGGCTAAGTGCACACGTTCAGGATTATTTGCGTTTTTTTTCACAGCAAAAAATGCGTAAAAAACGCATGAATAAAGCATCCAATTATTTAGAATGAATTCCGCAATTTTCGTGCACATGGTGCGTTTTTTTCCGCGAAAAAAACGCATCACGGAAAAAGAAGCAACATGTTCATTAATTTCGAGTAATTCTAGCGTTTTTTCCCGCTATATTATTGACCTAGAAAGTTCAGGGAAAAATTGCGGTAAAAACGCATAAAATCCGCGCAAAAAACGCACGTTTTTACCGCAAAAAAAGTCAGATTTTGCTCAGGAAAATTCTGCACACATTACTGAACGTGTGCACTTAGCCTTAACCCTTATAACTTCCTAACAAAAAAAAAAAATTATTTCCAAAATTGTGCTGATGTAAAGTAGACATGTGGGAAATGTTATTTTTTAACTATTTTGTGTGACATATTTATCGGTCTTAAGCGAATAAAAATTGAAAGTTTGAAAATTGCAAAATTTTCAAAATTTTCGCCATATTTGCATTTTTTTCAAAAATAAACGCAAGTTATATGGAAGAAATTTTACCACCAACATGAAGTACAATATGTCACGAGAAAACAATCTCAGAATCGCCAAGATCCGTTGAAGCGTTCCAGAGTTATAACCTCATAAAGAGACAGTGGTCAGACTTGTAAAAATTGGATCGGTCATTAACGTGCAAACCACCCTTGGGGGTGAACGGATTAAGGGCATAAAGTTTAAAGTTTGAAAATTCCTAAATTTTCGCCATATTTCCGTTTTTTTCATAAATAAACGCAAGTCATATAAAAAAAATTTTACCTCTAACGTGAAGTACAAAATGTCACGAAAAACAATCTCAGAATCAGCGGGATTCGTTAAAGCATTCCAGAGTTATAACCTCATGAATTGACAGTGGTCAGAATTGTAAAAATTAGCCCGGTCATTAAGCTGCAAATTGGCTGTCACTAAGGGGTTAACAACAAAAAATTAAGCATCAACATAATAAAAAACAATGCAGCGAGGTGCCCTGATGTGAATACACTTAAAATCGGCGCCAAAAATTATAAAACTAACACAAAAATGGGCATCAAAGTGGGCACCAGAGGGCGTTAATGAAAGGGTTAAACAACTTTGGGCCACTGATCTCACACTAAGTATACACAGATAGTGATGCCCTGAATCAAACCCAGGTCCCTCCTGCCTGGCCCAAATGGGTTCTGGGCATCAGAATTGGCATCAAAGTGGGCAAACAGCCAATTTTCACAGATTTGAATAGGTAACAGATGTTTTTAAGGAGTTAAATGACTTTGGGCCACTGATCTCACACTAAGAATACACAGATAGTGATGCCTTGCATCAAACCCAGGTCCATAAAGCCTGGCACAAATGGGTTCTGGGCATCAGAATTGGCATCAAAGTGGGCAAACAGCCAATTTTCACAGATTTTAATAAGTAACAGATGTTTTAAGGGGTTTAATGACTTTGGGCCACTTATCTCACACTAAGTATACACAGATAGTGATGCCCTGCATCAAACCCAGGACCCTCCATCCTGGCCCATATGGGTTCTGGGCATCAGAATTGCCATCAAAGTGGGCAAACAGTCAATTTTCACAGATTTGAATAGGTAACAGATGTTTTTAAGGAGTTAAATGACTTTGGGCCACTGATCTCACACTAAGAATACACAGATAGTGATGCCTTGCATCAAACCCAGGTCCATAAAGCCTGGCACAAATGGGTTCTGGGCATCAGAATTGGCATCAAAGTGGGCAAACAGCCAATTTTCACAGATTTTAATAAGTAACAGATGTTTTAAGAGGTTAAATGACTTTGGGCCACTGATCTCACACTAAGTATACACATATAGTGATGCCCTGCATCAAACCCAGGTCCCTCCATCCTGGTCCAAATGGGTTCTGGGCATCAGAACTGGCATCAAAGTGGGCAAACAGCCAATTTTCACAGATTTGACTAAGTAACAGATGTTTTTAAGTGGTTAAATTACTTTGGGCCACTGATCTCACACTAAATATGCACACACAGTGATGCCCTGCATCAAACCCAGGTCCATATAGCCTGGCCCAAATGGGTTCTGGGCATCGGAATTGGCAGCAAAGTGGGCAAACAGCCAATTTTCACAGATTTGAATAAGTAACAGATGTTTTTAAGGGGTTAAATGACCTTGGACCACTGATCTCACACAACCATTACATACACAGTAAGGCTGGAGACACACTAGCGATTTAAAAATCTGCCAAATTTTGATGCAGGAGAGTTGGATGAGTGTAATGCAATTGTCATGCGAGTGTCAGGCGTTTTTTATGCGCGTACAATCCAATTTTTCACACCTAGCATCTGATTTACATCAGACTGCAGTGCGATTGTAACATTAGCTTTTACATAGAGAAATGTTCTAAATCAGTTACACAGTTTTAAAATGAAAAATTCTTCAAAACACATATACAGAATATATATATTTTAAAAAGATAAATTTAAAGCTGGCAAATGATCTGCAGCGCACAATTTAACCACAGAGTGACAGGTTAGATTACAATAGAATTGAGATATACACACAGAATACATGCGTGTGTGTTTATATATCTATAACGCTGGGAGCGTCACTCTTTGAAATCTTTATAGACTGCGCAGTCTGGCTCCAGACAGAAGAAGGCATCCAGCGGTTACAGGTAAGAGGATTGTGTATGGCGCCGGAGATCGCGGTACGCGTAGACACTTGATGCGTACCCCCATTTCCGGAGCAATACTTACATACATACCTGACAAGGAGGAGCATTGCTACGGTGCTTCTCTTCTCACCGGAGACCGGGGCAGGAGTGCGAACAGAATCGCACATGCGCATAGCGCTATCCAGCGCCATTTTACTGAAGACACATTTGCAGTGTGTCTTCAGCAATATGGCGCCGGATAGCGTGGTATGGGCACGTGCGTACTCCGATGCCACACTCCTCCCCCGGCCTCCAGCAGAAAGGGACAGCGCTGGAGCACAGGGAAGAAAGGTGAGTATATATATTTTTTTTGGTATGTGTGCAGTTTAATAGGTGTGAGGGGGACCATACATATCAGGATAGGGGGGTGAGATGTAGCATGCATATGAGGATAGGGGGTGAGGGGACCATGCATATCAGGATTGGGGAGTGAGGGGACCATGCATACCAGGATGAGGAATGGGGTGCCATGCATACCAGGATTGGGTGGGGGTGATGGGTCCATACATACCAGGATAGGGATGAAGAGGTACCATGCATACCAAGACTGGGGGGTAAAGGAACCATGAATACCAGGATATGGATGAGAAGGTACCATGCATAATAGGATTGGAGGGTGAGGGGACCATACATACCAGTATAGGGATGAGGGGGTACCATTCATACCAGGATAGGGATGAGGGGATACCATGCATACCAGGATTGGGGGGTGAGGGGACCATGCATACCAGGATGAGATATGGGGTGCCATGCATACCAGGTTTGGGTGGGGGTGATGAGTCTATACATACCAGGTTAGGGATGAGGGGTGCCATGCATACCAGGATAGGAGGGGGGCAGCACATTCCAAGATGGGAAACCATATACCAATAAAAATGCTTGCCAACCGGGCATAGAACAGGTTCATAGCTAGTATATATATATATATATATATATATATATATATATATATATAATCAAATGGGACACAATTGTAAAGTTGAACGAAATTTATTGGTTATTTAAAATTCTTGTGGAAATACAAAAACTGAAAAGTGGGGCGTGCAATATTATTCGGCTCTTTTACTTTCAGTGCTGCAAACTCACTCCACAAGTTCATTGTGGATCTCTAAATGATCCAATGTTGTCCTAAATGACTAATGATGATAAATATAATCCACCTGTGTGTAATCAAGTCTCCGTATAAATGCACCTGCTCTGTAATAGTCTCAGGGTTCTGTTTGAAGCCCAGAGAGCATCATGAAGACCAAGGAACACAACAGGCAGGTCCGTGATACTGTTGTGGAGAAGTTTAAAGATGGATCTGGATACAGAATGATTTCCAAAACTTTAAACATCCCAATGAGCACTGTGCAAGCGATCATATTGAAATGGAAGGAGTATCATACCACTGCAAATCTACCAAGACCCAGCCATCCCTCTAAACTTTCATCTCAAACAAGGAGAAGACTGATCAGAGATGCAGCCAAGAGGCCCATGATCACTCTGGATGAACTGCAGAGATCTACAGCTGAGGTGGGAACAGTCTGTCCATAGGACAACAATCAGTCGTACACTGCACAAATCTGGCCTTTATGGAAGAGTGGCAAGAAGAAAGCCATTTCTCAAAGATATCCATAAAAAGTGTTGTTTAAAGTTTGCAACAAGCCACCTGTGAGACACACCAAACATGTGGAAGAAGGTGCTTTGGTCAGATGAAAACAAAATCGAACTTTTTGGCAACAATGCCAAACGATATGTTTGGCGTAAAGGCAACACAGCTCATCACCCTGAACACACCATCCCCACTGTCAAACATGGTGGTGATAGCATCATGGTTTGGGCCTGCTTTTCTTCAGCAGGGACAGGGAAGCTGGTTCAAATTGAAGGTAAGATGGATGGAGCCAAATACAGGACCATTCTTGAAGAAAACCTGTTGGAGTCTGCAAAAGACCTGAGACTGGGATGGAGATTTGTCTTCCAACAAGACAATGATCCCAAACATAATGCAAAATCTACAATGGAATGGTTCACAAATAAATGTATCCAGGTGTTAGAATGGCCAAGTCAAAGTCCAGACCTGAATCCAATCGAGTATCTGTGGAAAGAGCTGAAAACTGCTGTTCACAAACGATCTCCATCCAACCTCACTGAGTTCAAGCTGTTTGCCAAGGAAGCATGGACAAGAATTTCAGTCTCTCGATGTACAAAACTGATAGAGACATTGTGACGATCACCTGGAATATGAGTTCCATTCCTTACACTGTTTCTAGAACTTTCAGCTACACAGAGGCCAGCAACCCCCCTCCTTCCCCTTCAGCCTGCAAATTTCTGCTCACTCACAGACTGCAGCCACTCACCCCCCTTGTTTCTCCTTCCCAGCCTGCACACACACTCAGTGTAACCTGAGATGCCGGTGCTTAATTTTCCCTCCTCACCGCGGGGGGCCTCTTTGTCTCCAACATGTGCTCAGGACTTCCCATAGACAATAATGAGAATCTAATCATTTGGTCATAAAACGCTGCGAGTTTATATTAAAAATACGAAAGCTACAGTTCTGCAACTTCCACCTATCAGGCTTCACTACAGTGGTTCTGGCTAAGTTCTAGCCCCAACAGAATCCGAGAAACGGATTCCTCCTAAACTGTGAAATAGGTACTCCATGTTTGGTTGTGGATGAATGCCGGCGACAAGCTGGGTAAGGCCTCTTTCACACTTCAGTCGTGCGACGTCAGTCAAAATCAGCCAAAGTGTGAAAAAAGCGGATCCGCCATTTCATTTTGGCGGATCCGCTTTTTTCTCACTGACTTGAATTAGTGGCAGATTTTGACGGATGGTCATCCGTTGGATCCGTTTTTTGACAGATCTGCCATAATTTTGGCGTCCGCCATTTTTGGAAAACATTCAATGCAACCTTTTTTGTGTCCGCCAAAATGGTGGACTATGGCGGATTCGCCGCGTCCGCCATTTTGTATAATGGTCGCCTATGGGTGGAGGATCCGCGGCCATCCGTTATTGACGGAATCCGCCAACGGATCCGCTGATCCCATAGAAAATCAATACAAAATGCTGACAACACTGTCCGGGGTCTCTCTCTCTCTCTTGCATCCGTTTTTGCACTTTTCTGGCGGATCCGCTATTTTCACACTTTGGCGGATTTTAACTGACGCCAAACGACTGAAGTGTGAAAGAGGCCTAAGATGATTCTACACTATGTTCCAAATTATTATGCAAATTGGTTTTAAGTGTCATAGCGTTTGGTTTTTTTTTTGTAAATGAAACCCATTGATGGTATTGTGTCTCAGGGTTCTTTGGATCACTGAAATCAATCTCAGATACCTGTGATAATTAGTTTGCCATGTGAGTCCAATAAAAGGACAACTGTATGTTCCACACTATTAAGCAGGCCAGAGTTTTCAATTAACATGGGAAAGAAAAAAGATATCTCTGCTGCTGAAAAGCATCAAATAGTGCAATGCCTTGGTCAAGGGATGAAAACATTAGATATTTCCCAAAAACTTAAGCGTGATTATCGTACTGTTAAGAGATTTGTTGCTGATTCTGAGCACAGACGTGTTCGTGCTGATAAAGGCAGAATGAGGAAGGTTTCTGCCAGGCAACTTCATAGGATTAACAGAGCAGCTGCTAAAAAGCCATTACAAACCAGCAAACAGATATTTGAAGCTGCTGGTGCCTCTGGAGTCCCTCGAACCTCAAGGTGTAGGATCCTTCCAAGGCTTGCTGTGGTGCATAAACCTACTATTTGGCCACCCGTAAACAGTGCTCACAAGCAAAAATGGTTGCAGTGGGCCCCCACATACATGAAGAATACTTTTCAAACAGTCTTGTTTACTGATGAGTGTCGAGCAACCCTGGATGGTCCAGATGGATGGAGTAGTGGATGGTTGGTGGATGGCCACCATGTCCCATCAAGGCTGAGAAGTCAACAAGGAGGTGGAGGAGACATATTTTTGGCCGGAATCATGGGTAAACAGCTGGTAGGGCCCTTTAAGGTTCCTGAAGGTGTGAAAATGAACTCTGCAAAGTATATAGAGTTTCTGACTGACAACTTTCTTCCATGATATAAAAAGCAGAAACGTGCCTTCAGGAGCAAAATCATCTTTATGCATGACAATGCACCATCTCATGCTGCAAAGAATACCTCTCAGTCATTGGCTGCTATGGGCATAAAAGGAGATAAACTCATTGTGTGGCCACCATCTTCCCCTGACCTCAACCCTATAGAGAACCTTTGGAGTATCATCAAGCAAAAAATCTATGAGGGTGGGAGGCAGTTCACATCAAAACAGCAGCTCTGGGAGGCTATTCTGACTTCATGCAAAGAAATAAAAAGCACAAACTCTCCAAAAACTCACAAGTTCAATGGATGCAAGAATTGTGAAGGTGATATCAAAGAAGGGTTCCTATGTTAACATGTAACTTGTTCTGTTAGGATGTTTTGGAGTTAAATAGCTTTTTTGTTCAGTGAATGTGACCTCCTAATGCTGCAAATTCCACAAATGAGCATTTTCAGTTCTTTAAAACATATCAAATGTTTAGAAATTCTACTGTGCCTAATAATTTGGAACAGTGCATTTTGAGGTTTTATTCATTTTGGAGATTATACTGTTATCATTGGGGGGTTTCATTAATAAAATTTGATGTATACTCTAAAGCAGACCCGGGCAAGGGGCGGCCCGCGGGCCGCATCCGGCCCGCCGGCTGTCAGTGACCGGCCCGCGGAGGCGCTCCGGCAGTCTCAGGGCCCCGGCATCAGCTGGCACAATACTTACCTCTCCCGTGCCTCCGCTGCTGCAGCTCCGGGCTCCACCGGCGCTTCCTCTCACAGCCAGCCGCTGAATGATGTCATCATTCAGCGGCCGGCTGTGTCAGAGAGCGGGGACGCTGGACAGGTAAGACGTGTCTCTGTGTGTGTCTGTGTCTATGTAGTGCGGTGCTTTGTGTGTGTGTGTGTGTGTGTATGTGAGAGAGTGCTTTTATGTGCTGTCTGTGTGTGATGATGGGCAGGCATTGCTGATAATGTTGAGGCATTGATGATGATGGGGAGAAGATGATGATAATGGGCAGGCATTGATGATAATGGGCAGGCATTGATGATGGGGAGAAGATGATGATGGGCAGGCATTGATGATGGGGAGAAGATGATGATGATGATGATGGGCAGGCATTGATGATGATGGGGAGAAGATGATGATAATGGGCAGGAATTGATGATAATGGCATTGATGATGGGGAGAAGATGATGATGGGCAGGCATTGCTGATAATGGGGAGGCATTGATGATGATGGGGAGAAGATGATGATAATGGGCAGGTATTGATGATAATGGGCAGGCATTGATGATGGGGAGAAGATGATGATGATGATGATGGGCAGGCATTGATGATGATGGGGAGAAGATGATGATAATGGGCAGGCACTGATGATGGGGAGAAGATGATGATGGGCAGGCATTGCTGATAATGGGGAGGCATTGATGATGATGGGGAGAAGATGATGATAATGGGCAGGTATGTATATATACAGTATACAGTATATATATATATATATATATATATATATGTATATATACAGTATTGGGTAGAACTGAGTTAATTATATTAGTCCGGCCCTCTAAAACCATCCCAATTTCTCATGCGGCCCCCTGGCAAAATTAATTGCCCACCCCTGCTCTAAAGGGTGATGACTTTTATTAGACTGACTGTCATTTGCACCGACCACTTAGGAAAATCAGAGAAAAATATAATTTGCATAATAATTTGGAACATGGTGTATCTGCGTTTCTATATGGGGTACCCACGGCGAGTTATGATTTTGATAAGTGTTTTAGCCAGATTGTAACTGTGAGAGCAGGGGGGAGGACTGTCACAAGCCAACCCTTTTAGTGATGTCACAAGCCCAGATGTATAAGTCTGCAAGTGAGCCCCCCCTGGTTATTCTAGCCTTGGATGCCGTGCCAGTCGGATCTGAAATGAACTACGACGTGTGGCTCAGCCCACAAGCCTGGTTGGCCGGAATGTTCTAAGTACCATGTGAGTGTTATCTTTTTTAACTCTGTTTTATTTTAATTGCTTGTACATATTTTTAATTGTCTCCCTTTGTAAAATATTTTTAAAACTTCGTAAACACTGCCTATCTTTTGGGAGTAAAATATAAAATTACTAGTTCGTCTCTATGCTCTATAACGAATTTGCATGTGCCTGAAGTAAACTACGCTACTAAATTGGGGTGGCCTCTGCCCCACATTCTAGACCCAGAGGCTGGTGGCATCGAGTGTGTGCTGGGTTGGGTAAAGCTGGCATTGACGGAGCGGGTTTTATAAGTGTATTGCCTGGCTGCGGATAGGAGTAGTTATAATTCCCTCACTGCAGCGTGCCCAATAGCCAGCACACGTCCATGCAGCCCGTCCAGCGACTAATTATCCTAGGTGCAGTTCCCTGACTGACCTGAGGGTAAGGGGGCGCCGGAGAGCTGCGAGTTTCTAAGCAGAACTGGAAAGTGGGATAAATATTTATCCCTGCAGATCACGACATATTGGCAGCGGTGGGATCCTAATCCGTGATTCCCCGGGCCTCCGTGTGCCGTTCATCACATTGGTGGCAGTGGTGGGATTCTAATCCGTGATTCACTGGGCCTCCATGTGCCGTTCATCACAGACATACCCCAAGCGACTTGCAGCTATAATCGCAGCAAAATGTGGTGCAACAAAGTATTAAGTTAAAGGGGCCGAAAAATTTTGCACGCCCCACTTTTCAGTTTTTGTATTTACACAAAAATTTAAAAGATCAATAAATTTCGTTCAACTTCACAATTGAGTCCCACTTGTTGATTCTTCACCAAAAATTAACATTTGATATCTTTATACTTGAAGCATGATATGTGGGAAAAGGTTGAAAAAATCCAGGGGGCAGAATACTTTCGCAAGGCACTGTATGTGTATATATATATATATATATATATATATATATATATATATATATATATATATATATATATATATATATATGTGTATATGTATACACTACCGGTCAAAAGTTTAGGGTCACTTAGAAATTTCCTTATTTTTGAAAGAAAAGCAGTTTTTTTCCAATGAAGCTAACATTAAATGATTCAGAAATACACTCTACACAGTGTTAATGTGGTAAATGACTATTCTAGCGGCAAACGTCTAGTTTGTAATGCAATATCTTCATAGGTGTATAGAGGCCCATTTCCAACAACCATCACTCCAGTGTACTTATGGTATTTTGTGTTCGCTAACTGTGTAAGAAGGCTAATAGATGGTTAAAATACCCTTTAAAACCCTTGTGCAAGTATGTTAACACAGCTGAAAACCGTTTGGTTGATTAGAGAAGCTATAAACCTGACCTTCCTTTGAGCTTGTTGATAATCTGGAGCATTACATTTGTTGGTTCCATTAAACTCTCAAAATGGCCAAAAAAAAGAACTTTCTTGTGAAACTCGACAGTCTATTCTTGTTCTTAGAAATGAAGGCTATTCCATGCGAAAAATTACCAAGAAACTGAAGAATTCATACAATGGTGTGTAGTACTCCCTTTAGAGGAGTGCACAAACAAGCTCTAACCAGAGAAGAAAGACAAGTGGGAGGCCCCGCTGCACAACTGAGCAACAATACAAGTACATTAGAGTCTTTAGTTTGAAAAATTGACGCCTCACAGGTCCTCAACTGGCAGCTTCATTAAACAGTACACATTAAACGCCAGTGTCAACATCTACAGTGAAGAGGCGATTTGGGGATGCTGGCCTTCAGGGCAGATTGGCAAAACAAAAGCCAATATTCCTCTGTCCAATGTCTGTGTTCTTTTGCCCATATTAATCTTTTCCTTTCATTTAAGCCAGTCTTAAATATGGCTTTTGTTTTGCCAATCTGCCCTGAAGGCCAGCATCCCCAAATCGCCTCTTCACTGTAGATGTTGACACTGGCGTTTAATGTGTACTGTTTAATGAAGCTGCCAGTTGAGGACCTATGAGGCGTCAATTTTTCAAACTAAAGACTCTAATGTACTTGTCTTGTTGCTCAGTTGTACAGCGGGGCCTCCCACTTGTCTTTCTTCTCTGGTTAGAGCTTGTTTGTGCACTCCTCTAAAGGGAGTACTACACACCATTGTATGAATTCTTCAGTTTCTTGGTAATTTTTCGCATGGAATAGCCTTCATTTCTAAGAACAAGAATAGACTGTCGAGTTTCACAAGAAAGTTCTTTTTTTTTTGGCCATTTTGAGAGTTTAATGGAACCAACAAATGTAATGCTCCAGATTCTCAACAAGCTCAAAGGAAGGTCAGGTTTATAGCTTCTCTAATCAACCAAACGGTTTTCAGCTGTGTTAACATACTTGCACAAGGGTTTTAAAGGGTATTTTAACCATCTATTAGCCTTCTTACACAGTTAGCGAACACAAAACACGGATTTTGGTAAAGACTTACCTGTAAAATCCTTTTCAGCGAAGGAAGGAAGAGAGACACAGTATTCATTACTGATGGGTAGGCGGAGCCCCAGATCAGGATGTTACCTCAGATCAAAAGAGTGATGACTGGCTGGCCCCTCCAGCTCGGGCTCCTCCTACTCAGCTCCAGTCGTACCAAAGCTTTTAGGAAAAGAGCCAAGATCACCAGCGGAGCAACATAACCCCTTCTGAAGGAACTTCAGAGAAAAAACACAAGGATACAGGTTATGCATGCAAAGAAAGCCAAAAACCACAGAGTTCCAGGTACTACTCACGGAACCTGACTACTGCGATGAGCTGGCGATGCTGGAACAGAGCCTTAGCGCGCTGACCTCAGCCCAGATAATCGCTATCAGATAAGGGTCGCGCTGCATCTGAAAACATCAACACACTTCTGCCGTGGGAGGGTGCTGTGTCTCTCTTCCTTCCTTCGCTGAAAAGGATTTTACAGGTAAGTCTTTACCAAAATCCGTGTTTCAGCTGCAGATGAAGGAAGAGAGCCACAGTATTCATTACTGATGGGACGTCCCAAAGCAGTTCAAAAATAAGGGTGGGAAAAAACCAACAAAAGGCAGAAACCCAACAACCTTAACAACAAAGCGCAACCAGCGCTAAACACAAGTTCATCCAGAACTTTAAACTACAGCTGCCTGCAGGACCCTACGTCCGAGGGCTGCATCAGCGGAAGCACTGACGTCCACTTTATAAAACCTTGTAAACGTGTGGACAGAGCGCCAAGTCGCCGCTCGGCAAAGCTGCACTGCCGAAGCACCTTGATGAAAAGCCCACGATGAAGCCACAGCTCTCGTGGAATGGGCTCGAATCTTAATCGGGCAAGATTCACCCCGAAGACGGTAAGCTTCCAAAATAGCTGACCGGATCCAACGAGCTATAGAACCCTTGGAAGCTCGTTGACCACGCCGACGACCTGCCGGAACCACAAACAGGGAGTCCGTCTTACGAAAACCTTGAGTAATAGATAGATAAAACTTCAAGGCCCGCACTAAATCCAATGTGTGTAAATCTCGCTCTTTCGTATTCTTCGGATCCGGACAGAGTGAAGGCAACACAATATCCTGGTTAACATGAAATTGTGACACCACTTTAGGCAAAAAATCACCCCGAGTGCGAAGCACTACACGATCCGGAAAAAACTCCAGAAAAGGAGGCGAACAAGAAAGAGCTGCCAATTCAGAAACTCTCCTCAAGGAAGTGACTGCAACAAGGAAAGCCACCTTCCAAGAAAGTAAAGAAAGGCTAGCAGAAACCATAGGTTCAAAAGGTTTATGCTGAAGAGCCTCCAAAACAAGGTTGAGCCGCCAAGGAGACACGGGTGCCTTCCGCGGCGGAAACTTACGAGAGATACCTCGGAAAAAGGAGAGCACGTCTCTATTCGAAGCAATGGTTCTCCGGAACAATAAGGACAGAGCAGAAATCTGACCTTTCAGAGTGCTAACTGCCAAACCCTTGTCTAGCCCATGCTGCAGAAAAGCCAACAGGTTGGGAATGGAAAATTTTCTCGGGTTCCGAGAAGACCCCAAACACCACGAAAAGAAGGTTTCCCAAATTTTGTGGTAAATCCTAGAAGTAGCCGGACATCTTGCAGCACGAAGGGTAGCAATGACCTCGGCTGAAAAACCTCTACGGGTCAAGATTTCGGTCTCAAGAGCCACGCCGTCAAATGCAGGGACATCAAGTCCGGATGACAAACGGGCCCCTGAGTCAACAAGTCCGGTTGAAGAGGGAGTGGAAACGGAGGTGCCACCAACAGCGACATTATTGTCGAGAACCACACCCTTCTTGGCCAGTCTGGAGCTATCAGAATAGCTGGAATTCTCTCTAGTCTGATCCGACGCAGCACTAGAGGAAGTAAGGATATCGGCGGGAATACATAGATCAGCTCGAACTGATCCCACTGAGCCACTAGAGCATCCACCGCCACCGCCTTCGGGTCCTTGTACCTGGACATGAATGTCGGTAACTTGGCATTGGACCTGGATGCCATCAAATCCACTTGGGGGGTTCCCCAGCGAGAGCACAGTAGTGCAAAGACTTCCGGGTGGAGGCTCCATTCCCCGGGATCCATCCTTCTGCGACTGAGAAAGTCCGCTGTAATATTCTGAACCCCTGGAATGTGAATCGCCGAAATAGCTGGTACATTGGCCTCTGCCCAAAACAGAATTCGGGACACCTCTACCATGAGTCTGGAACTCCTTGTCCCACCTTGGTGATTGATATACGCGACAGCCGTCGCATTGTCTGTCTGCACACGGACTGGCAGACCGCTCAAAGGGACCGTCCAATGTTGGAGGCAAAGGAAAATCGCCCTCAATTCCAGGATGTTGATCGGAAGCACAGACTCTTCCGGTGACCATACCCCCTGAATCCAGAGATTGTTCCAAACACCCCCCCAGCCCGTCAGGCTGGCATCGGTGGTTATGACTGACCACTTCAGAGGGAGGAAAGACTTCCCCAGGGAGAATGCCCCTGGACGTAACCACCATTCTAGAGAATCCCGCACCGCGCGAGAAATGGTGACACTGCAATCCAGCGATTGCGACTGATTCCATCGACTCAAGATGAACCTTTGAAGAGTCCTGGAGTGGAACTGGGCAAAAGGAATTGCCTCCATGGACGCCACCATCAGTCCCAGAAGACGCATACACTTCCGTAGGGACATTGCCGTTGAGGATGTCATAATCTGTACATGTCGAAGAAGACATGACTGTTTGTCTGGTGGTAGGGAAACTACCGACCGAAACGTGTCGAGATGCATTCCCAAAAAGAGAATTGTCCTCGATGGTTCCAGGGACGACTTCTCCCAATTGACCAGCCAACCGAAGTCTTTCAGAAACTGAAGAGACAAATCCCGAGCCGTCAACGCCTCCTCCTCCGAGGAAGCCACGATCAAAAGATCGTCCAGATAAGGGAGAATCGTAATCCCCTGTCTTCGAAGGAGTGCCATGAGGGGCGCCAGAATTTTTGTAAAGACCCTTGGCGCTGAGGCTAAGCCGAACGGCAGAGCCACGAACTGGTAATGATTCTGACCTATGGCAAATCGAAGAAAGCGCTGATGAGCCTTTCCGATGGGAATATGCAAATAGGCGTCGCGAATGTCGATTGACACCAGAAAATCGTTCTGTGACAGAGCTGCCACAACGGAACGAAGCGACTCCATGCGAAATTTCCGGGCATGGACATGCCGGTTTAATCGCTTGAGATCCAGAATCGGGCGAAATTTGTTCTCCTTTTTGGGAACTATAAAAAGGTTGGAATAAAAACCTTTCCCTCGGTCCTCTGACGGAACCGGTATCACTACACCCTTTTGTAGTAGCGATTCGACCTCTCGCTGTAGAGCGACAACAAGCTCGGTTCCGACGGAACGCGAGATTGACAAAAAACATTTGGGGGTTGAGAAGCAAACTCTATGAAATAGCCTGCCGACACTATCCGCGTTACCCAGGAATCTGGAACGCGAGCCATCCAAGTCTCCTTGAAAAGAAGCAGGCGACCCCCCACTCGAGAATCCTCGAGTGGACCCCTGGCGTCAATCCGACTTTGCGGGTTTCTTGTCAAGTTCCCGCTTGTTCTGGCGGAAACTCTGCTTCCAGGGAGTACGAGTTTTCTGAGAGGATTTCTTTCCTGAGAAAGAAGGACGACCTGATCCCCACGAGGAGTGACTAGATCGTCCTCGGCCCCGAAAGGACCGCCGACCACTATAAAACACCAGGCTTACTGGACACCGAGGCCATGGCCCTTCGCTGTGGTAATGCTGATTCCTTCGCCTTAGCCTTGGAAATCAGCTCTGTGAGGTCGGATCCAAAAAGATGGCCACCCTTGTAAGGTAAGGCCAACAACCCTTGTTTGGAAACTGCGTCCCCGGCCCACTGTCTGAGCCATAAAGCTCTTCTGACTGTGACCGCTG
>JARQOD010004251.1:0-56553 GCA_033576555.1 Oophaga sylvatica | reverse complement strand
GCTCGCATTCCTGGGTAGTCTGTCCAAACACTTGCAAATTATGATTAGTGAGGTCCTGTAGGCTTGCAAAACGGGTTTTTAAAGTCTGTACATCTGAAAGGATTGTATCAGTCACTCCGCAAAGTTCCTTTATGCGGGCCTCCATCTTCCAGATCTTTTAAGGCAGAAGTGCTGGAAGGAGAAGAGGAAAGGAAAAAAAAAAAAAAAAAAACAATAGTGTTTACCTGTGGTAACACTGCAGAGTAAAATTTTAAGGGAATGCGCTCACCTGGAATGGTTGTGAGAAGTCACAACCACTGTCATCACATAAGGTATTTAAACGGACATCTGATATCCACAGTCACAGCAGACACGGCTTTCCCAGACCCAGCAGACACTAAACATTGGCTCCTGAATCTTGTCATGTATAGTGTACAGTTCCTATAGCGTCTTGTGCTTGGGTGCGAGGAAAACACAGGAGACATAGGTTGAAATGAAATGACTTGTATTACTTCATACAAGCATGCTGAAAAGTTCACACAGTTTGCAGGAACAGAGTCAGGAGACACAGCAGGCCAGAGTAATTTCAAGCACTACAATAAATCTCCAAAGCAGGTTCAGGATCTCTTCTCTGTACCGTAATTCCTCTGCAAACATGGATTCACCAAACAGCAGGTTTCCAGAGTCCAAAAGTGTTCAAAGGTTCCTCAGTAGGGAATAGCTGGAGTACAAGTTCAAGGTTTCCAGGAGTCAGGTCACAGACTGACTGAGGCTTGATTCAGGAGCACTGATTGTTCAGCTGAGGCTGCTTAAGAAGCAAGAGGGAAGAATCAGGGCGGGAACATGAAAACTGGAACTCCATATTAACTGAGGGCAAGAGCTGCAGAAAGACAGAAAGCAAAATGGCTGACGGAAAACTGAGTTTCAAGGAACATGTCAACAGAGACAAAGAACCTTACACACACAGTAAAACAGCCCTGGCTCACATTGCAAACTCAACTTCTTCAGCTATGCTGTAGGAGTGCTGAATGCCTTTGGAGAAAAACCCGCACACCAGAAGACTTCATCCACTTTAAATTCATGTTAAGAACTTAAAATGCTGCCCTTTACCTCGCCAAACAGACCTACTTCACCACCCTGATCTCCTCACTAGCCAACAACCCCAAGAAACTTTTTGACACTTTTCACTCCCTCCTCAGGCCAAAAGCACAAGCCCCTATCACAGACATTTGTGCTGACGAACTGGCCTCCCACTTTATAGAAAAAATAGATACTATCCGTCAGGAAATCTGCTCTCAACCACCAAGTGCTGTGACTCCATCCCTTCCTGCATTTCCCCTGGCTCACTTTCCACATTTGATCCCATCACAGAAGAAGAAGTCTCCAGACTCCTCTCGTCCGACTACATACACCACCGACCCCATTCCCTCACATCTCCAGTCTCTCTCTCCAGTTGTCACAACTCACCTAACTACAATCTTTAATCTCTCACTCTCCTCTGGCATTTTCCCATCCTCCTTCAAACACTCCATCGTTACTCCATTACTAAAGAAACCCGCTCTCGACCCTTCCTGCACAAACAACTACAGACCGGTCTCCAATCTCCCCTTCATCTTAAACTTTTGGAGCACCTAGTCTACTCCCGCCTTAACCGTTACCTCTCCACTCAATCCCTTCTAGACCCTTCACTGTCCGGCTTCCGCCCCCTACATTCGACTGAACTGCACTCATCAAAGTGACCAATGACCTTCTTACAGCAAAACGTAACGGTGACCACTCTGTGCTCATTCTTCTCGACCTTTCTGCAGCTTTCGACACAGTTGACCACCGTCTCCTACTGTCTAGGCTCCAGTCACTAGGTATTAAGGACACTGTTCTCTCCTGGTTCTCCTCCTATCTTTCTGACCGCTCCTTCAGTGTTTCGTTCTCTGGCTCCACGTCATCTCCTCTTCCTCTCACTGTCGGTGTACCTCAGGGCTCAGTCCTTTGCCCCCTTCTCTTCTCTCTCTACACGGCCCCAATTGGACAGACCATCAGCAGATTTGGCTTTCAGTACCATCTTTATGCTGATGACACACAACTATATACGTCATCCCCCGACCTTACCCCCGCTGTACTAAAGAACGCCAGTGACTGTCTGTCCGCAGTCTCCAACATCATGTCCGCTCTCTATCTGAAACTCAACCTCTCCAAAACTGAACTTCTTTGCTCCCGCCGTCTACTAACCTCCCTAAATCTGACATTTCCCTCTCCGTGGGCGGCACCATAATAACACCCCGGCAGCAGGCTCGCTGTCTGGGTGTTATGTTTGACACCAATCTCTCCTTCACCTCCCATATACAATCTCTTGCCCGCGCTTGCCGCCTACACCTAAAGAACATCTCTAGATTCCGCCCTTTTCTCACCGTGGAAACAACAAAAACCCTCACTGTGCATTGATCCACTCCCGTCTGGACTACTGCAACGCTCTATTACTTGGCCTCCCCATTACTCGACTATCCCCTCTCCAGTCCATCCTTAATGCAGCAGCCAGGGTCATCCATCTGGCTAATCGGTACTCGGACGCGTCCGCTCTTTGCCAGTCCTTACACTGGCTGCCCATTCATTATAGGATCCAATTCAAAGTACTTGTTCTCACCCACAAAGTTCTCCACAGTGCAGCACCCCCCTACATCTCCTCCCTCATTTCTATCTATCGGCCTAACCGACTGCTACGCTCTGCAAACGACTTTCGACTAACCTCTGCACTAATCCGTACCTCCCGACTCCAAGACTTCTCCCGAGCTGCGCCAATCCTGCTGGAATGCTCTACTCCAAGAAATTAGGACTATCCACAATTTGCATGGTTTCAGGCGCTCCCTCAAAACACATTTTTTCAGAGCGGTCTATCACATTCACTAATCAAAGTCATTGTATGTGTAAGTGTGTGTGTGTAGTGTTATGTTTCGGTAGCTGAGGAGTACAGGTAAAAAAGGAAATACACCAGAGCAGTTGGAAACTATGAGATTGCAGTACCCTGACTAACCACCACAACTAGAGGCAGCCGTGGAGCGTTCCTACGTTGGTCCTAGACGCCTCGTCACAGCCTGAGAAACTAACTACACCTAAAGATAGAAAGAGGAAAGCTATCTACCCCGGAGCAGATCCCCAAAAACATAGAAAGCCCCCAAACATGTAATGGCGGTTAGACAAGAAGAAATACTGACACAGACAGAAAATAGTATGAGCAAACGTTGGGGCCCAAACTTACTAAATAGAAAAGGATAGGAAGGGCACTTACTGCAATCCCAAAAAACCCTGAAAAGCACCAACTCTACTAATTCAAAAACACCTGAGATCACACGACCTCTACCACCTAAATTAGTTCTCTGGTGTAACCAAAATCAAAACAGCAGCCACTGGAAAAAGCAAATGTCCAAACATCAGTGGCTGAACTGAACTGAGAGGGCAACAGCCCCCAGAGGGGACCCTGAAGGCCCCCACAGAAGTGCAGGACAAAATGCAAAAATCAAGCACAAAAACAAAAAGAAGAAAATGTCTTATCTGTTAGCAGGAGATTCAGACACGACACAGCAGGCTACCAAGGAAACAGGAATCAAGGATTGAGACCAGAACAATTGATCACCGGCAACCCTGATGGGAAGGCGACTCCCTTATATAAGACCAGTCAGTAACACCTGATTCCCAATCCTCACAATCTTCACTGGACAGTCCAGTACCGTTTGTAACCACCAGAGGGAGCTTCTGCTCAGAACTCATTTCCAGCCTATTCACAACAGTACCCCCCCCTTGAGGAGGGGTCACCGAACCCTCATTAGAGCAACCAGGTCGATCAGGATGAGTTCTATGATACGCACAGATGAGTCTCCTAGCATGGATGTCCGAAGCAAACACCCAAGAATTGTCTTCCTGACCATAACCTCTCCATTTAACCAAATACTGGAGTTTCCGTCTAGAAAAACGAGAATTCAATATTTTCTCAACCACATACTCCAGATTGCCCTCAACCAAAACAGGGTCAGGAGGCACAGTAGTAGGAACCACTGGCTCAACAAACCTCTTCAACAAGGACTTGTGGAACACGTTATGGATCTTAAATGTCCCTGGAGAAGCAAACGAAAAGAAACAGGATTAAGAATCTCCATGATCTTATAAGGTCCAATGAACCTAGGCTTAAATTTAGGAGATGCCACTCTCATAGGAATATTTTTTGAGGACAACCAGACCAAGTCCCCCACTTTAAACCGAGGACCATCAGTCCTATGCCGGTTAGCAAACCGCTGGGCCCTCTCCTGAGAGAGGGACAACCTCTCCACTACCTGGTCCCAAATCTGTTGCATACGCTCCACAACAGAGTCAACACCTGGACAGACAGAAGCCTCCGTCTGTCCTGAAGAAAATCGAGGGTGAAACCCAGAATTACAGAAAAATGGAGACATCAAAGTGGCAGAGCTAGCCCTATTATTAAGAGCAAACTCAGCCAAAGGCAAAAAAGAGACCCAGTCATCCTGATCAGCAGACACAAAGCATCTTAGATAAGTCTCCAATGTCTGGTTTGTTCTCTCAGTTTGACCATTGGTCTGAGGATGAAACGCCGAGGAGAAAGACAATTGAACACCAAGTTTAGAACAAAAGGTCCTCCAAAATCTGGAAACAAACTGGACTCCTCTGTCAGACACAATGTTCTCAGGAATGCCGTGTAAACGAACCACGTGCTGAAGGAACAAAGGCACCAATTCAGAGGAGGAAGGCAACTTAGGTAATGGCACAAAATGTATCATCTTGGAAAACCTATCGCAAATCACCCAGATGACGGTCATTCTCTGAGAAACAGGGAGGTCGGAAATGAAATCCATAGAGATATGGGTCCATGGTCTCTTGGGCACAGGTAATGGCATCAACAAACCACTAGAACGAGAGCAAGGCTTGGAGCGAGAGCAAGTCCCTCAGGACTGCACAAACTCCCTGACATCACGAGACAAGGTAGGCCACCAAAAGGACCGACTAACCAAGTCTCTGGTACCAAAAATTCCGGGATGACCGGCCAACGCGGAACAATGAATTTCAGACATTACACTCTTTTTCCACTGGTCCGGGACAAACAATTTCCCAACAGGGCAGCGCTCGGGCTTATCCTCCTGACACCCCTCCAGAGCCAGTCTCAAATTGGGCGAGATGGCGGAAAGAACTACACCCTCCTTCAAAATAACAGAAGGATCAGATAACTCAGGAGAGTCCGCCAGGAAACTCCTCGAGAGGGCATCCGCCTTAACATTCTTAGTGCCAGGAAGAAATGAAACCACAAAATTAAAACGTGTGAAAAACAAGGCCCACCTGGCCTGTCTAGGATTAAGTCGCTTGGCAGATTCCAGATAAACTAGATTCTTATGGCCTGTAAGGACCACCACCTGATGTTTGGCTCCCTCCAGCCAATGTCTCCACTCTTCAAAAGCCCACTTCATGGCCAATAACTCCCGATTACCCACGTCATAATTACGTTCAGTAGGAGAAAATTTTCGAGAGAAAAAGGCACAAGGGTTACTTTTAGAGGTCTCTGGATCTCTTTGGGACAAAACGGCACCTGCCCCAATTTCAGAGGCATCAACCTCCACCTGAAATGGCAGAGAAACATCAGGCTGCCGTAGAACAGGAGCAGAAGTGAATCTCTGCTTAAGTTCCTGAAATGCAGAGACTGCCTCAGGAGGCCAATTCACCACATCAGAACCCTTTTTGGTCAAATCAGTTAATGGTTTAACAATAACCGAGAAATTACCAATAAATTTACGATAAAAATTGGCAAAACCCAAGAATCTTTGAAGAGCCTTCAATGAAGTAGGTTGGACCCAATCACAGATGGCCTGAACTTTGACCGGGTCCATTTCAATAACAGATGGGGACAAAATGAATCCCAGAAATGAGATCCTCTGAACGCCAAAAAGACACTTTGATCCCTTCACATACAGAGCATTCTCTCTCAAAATCTGGAACACGGTCCGAACATGTTTTACATGAGAGTCCCAGTCATTGGAAAAAATCAAGATATCATCCAAATAAACAATCAGAAATTTATCCACAAAATCCCTGAAAATGTCATTCATGAAGGACTGGAAGACAGAAGGAGCATTAGTGAGCCCAAGAGCCCAAAGGGCATCACAAGGTACTCAAAATGCCCTTCAGGGGTATTAAATGCCGTCTTCCATTCATCCCCGTGCTTAATTCGAATAAGGTTATATGCCCCCCTGAGGTCAAGCTTGGTAAACCAAGTAGCGTTTTTCACCCTGGAAAACAGGTCAGAGATCAAGGGTAACGGATATTGATATTTCACAGTAATATTGTTCAAGAGACGATAATCAATACACGGCCTTAATGAACCATCCTTTTTGGCCACAAAGAAAAAACCGGCACCTAAGGGTGAAGAGGATGGTCTGATATGACCCTTCTCCAATGACTCCTTGATATAAGACCGCATAGCGTCATGTTCAGGTACAGGCAAGTTAAAAAGGCGACCTTTAGGGAATTTACTACCAGGCACTAATTCAATAGCGCAGTCATAGCTCCTATGGGGAGGCAAGGATGCAGATTTACTTTCGCTAAACACATCAAAAAATCAATCAAAAAGTCAGGAACATCCTGAGCCTGGGGGGAAGCAGAAAAAACAGGAGTGTTGGTATTAACACATTGGCAGCCCCAACTGGTAACAGACACAGATTTCCAATCCAAAACAGGATTATGAGACTGTAACCAAGGGAAACCCAGTACGATAATGTCATGCAGATTATACAGAACCAAAAATTTGCAACTCTCCTGATGATCAGGTTCTACCCTCATTATCACCTGAGTAGAGAACTGAGGTTTATTCTCAGCCAAAGGGGTAGAATCAATCCCTAGTAGGGGAATAGACTTCCGTAGGGGTATCAAGGGAAACCCACAACGTTTAGCAAAATCAAAATCCATCAGGTTAATAGCTGCTCCAGAATCAACAAAAGCCTGAGCAGAAAATGAGGACAGAGAGCATATCAGGGTAACAGTTAATAAAAACTTAGTCTGAACACTACCCAAGACAACTGAGCGTGCAAAACGTCTTCCCCGCTTAGGGCAGACTGAAATAGCATGAGAGGCATCACCACAGTAGAAACATAACCCATTGCGCTTTCGAAATTCATGACGCTGTGCCCCAGAAACCACTCTATCACACTGCATGGATTCAGAAGCAGGTTCACAAGGCAACATTATTCCACGCATACCTTTCCGCTCACGCAAACGTCTGTCAATATGAATCGCTAATGACATAGAATCATGAAGACCAGAGGGAACAGGGAATCCCACCATAACATCTTTTACATTATCTGACAGACCCTTCCGAAAAAGAGCTGCCAAAGCGTCGTCATTCCATTTGGTCAGGACTGCCCACCTACGGAATCTCTGACAGTATAACTCAGCGTCCTCAAGCCCCTGATTTAATGCCAACAAAGTTTTTTCAGCTTGATCAGTGATATTAGGCTCATCGTACAATAACCCCAAAGCCTGAAAAAATGCATCAACATTACTCAAAACAGGATCCCCAGGTGTCAGGGAAAAAGCCCAATCCTGAGGATCGCCGCGCAGGAGAGAGATGACAATTTGAACCTGCTGCGCTGCGTTCCCTGAGGACTTAGATTTTAAGGCAAAAGACAATTTACAGTTATTTTTGAAATTCAGAAACTTAGCTCGATCCCCTAAAAACAAATCTGGCATGGGAATCCTAGGTTCCACAACAGGCAACCTAGCAAGATAGGTAGCAATACTCCGAACTTCAGTGGCAAACTGATCCACACGGCCAGACAACTGTGCAAACTCCATTGAGAGAAAAGAAAAAATCCTCCCCAGCACCCAGAGATACAGAGGGAAAAAAAAAAAATCTCTGACAACTTTTTTTTTTTTTTCTTTTTTTCTTTAACAATATTTTTTTCCCTTCTGTGAGTACAAAATAATTTTCAATTTGTTAGGCCGGTGATACTGTTATGTTTCGGTAGCTGAGGAGTACAGGTAAAAAAGGAAATACACCAGAGCAGTTGGAAACTATGAGATTGCAGTACCCTGACTAACCACCACAACTAGAGGCAGCCGTGGAGCGTTCCTACGTTGGTCCTAGACGCCTCGTCACAGCCTGAGAAACTAACTACACCTAAAGATAGAAAGAGGAAAGCTATCTACCCCGGAGCAGATCCCCAAAGAACATAGAAAGCCCCCAAACATGTAATGGCGGTTAGACAAGAAGAAATACTGACACAGACAGAAAATAGTATGAGCAAACGTTGGGGCCCAAACTTACTAAATAGAAAAGGATAGGAAGGGCACTTACTGCAATCCCAAAAAACCCTGAAAAGCACCAACTCTACTAATTCAAAAACACCTGAGATCACACGACCTCTACCACCTAAATTAGTTCTCTGGTGTAACCAAAATCAAAACAGCAGCCACTGAAAAAACTGGAAAAAGCAAATGTCCAAACATCAGTGGCTGAACTGAACTGAGAGGGCAACAGCCCCCAGAGGGACCCTGAAGGCCCCCACAGAAGTGCAGGACAAAATGCAAAAATCAAGCACAAAAACAAAAAGAAGAAAATGTCTTATCTGTTAGCAGGAGATTCAGACACGACACAGCAGGCTACCAAGGAAACAGAATCAAGGATTGAGACCAGAACAATTGATCACCGGAACCCTGATGGGAAGGCGACTCCCTTATATAAGACCAGTCAGTAACACCTGATTCCCAATCCTCACAATCTTCACTGGACAGTCCAGTACCGTTTGTAACCACCAGAGGGAGCTTCTGCTCAGAACTCATTTCCAGCCTATTCACAACAGTGTAGCCCATTCACTATCTCCATCCATCCCTCACTCCCTCAAGATGGCTGGACCATCATTGTAAATGCACCATTGTATATACACACCTGTACTTTGTATCTACCCCACCTCATTGTAGATTGTAAGCTCTCACGAGCAGGGTCGTCTCATTTTGCTTTAATTATTGTATTGTTAACGTTGTTACTTATGACTTGTGTTTTGAAACTGTTAAACTGAAAAGCGCTGCTGAATATGATGGCGCTATATAAATAAAGATTATTATTAATATTATTCCACTACGTCTAATTTGCAACTGGCGAAACTACAAAGGCCTAAAGAATTGGCTGGTGTGGTGCTTCCTAATATATTTCTATACTACATGTTAAGCCAGCTTAAATAAGTAAGACCATGGACCCAAGTCGAAAGGATAAAAACCCCTGAAAGTTATTTGGGGGATTTTGTAGATTTAGAACCGCTATGACCTATAGTGGAAAGTCAGAAATTCTCAAATGCTACTGCAAATTCATAAACTGGCAGGTAGGGTGTGGTGAGAGGCTAATAAATATATGATTGTGCTGATATTCCCCTAGAGACCCTATTTTGACATAACCCTGGGTTGCAACGCTTCATTATGCTTCAGAACTTTGAGGTCATCTTTTAAGGGACAATGTTTTTTGCTCTTTTGCACATTTGCAATCCAAATATCATTTTCTAAACTCCCACTTTCATAAATTCTTCCAGAAAAGACATGTACCGGTATTTCAAGCTCAGGCAGGAAGGGGGCTTTCTCCACCTTCCCTTTAATTGCGTTTATTAGATCTCAGGGTCCAGTGTGTCTGATTTCTAGACTTTATTCTTCGCTCATACATGCTAAAGCACAGAAAACTCCCTTAGCAGTACTGGATATATGGAAATCTAGGATTCCATGTCTGGATGATGAGCTTTGTGTGGATTTTGTTGAATCTCATTTATATCTGTCTCTAGCTATAAATAATAAGTACGTTATTTGTATATCATACTTCAGCGTTACCGTACATCAGTTAGAGTGAAGAGAATGGGCAGGTCTCAGGATGCCAAATGTCAAAGATGTGGATTTCAGAATACAGATTTTGGCACATGACATGGGAGTGTCCAGTTTTTAGTTCCTTGATTTCTTAAATTCTTAATGGTTCCTTTGTTAGGTTTGTTTGGTATTATGGATGAAGAGAGTGACCGTGTTACTCTTTTATATTTCTGAGAGAATCTCTATTCATAGCTCGGAAGCTAATTGCTACATGTTGGATGGACTGACGTCTTCCAAACCGTTGTATGTGGATTAAAATGATAAACATAGAGCTATCTTTTTAATATATTGTAATAAATACATTTATTTTAATAAAACTTTGTTTATAAAAACAAGAAATGTCCAGATAAGTTTGAAAAGGTATGAAGGTTATGAAACAGATTCCCACAGACAGGAGATCCTCCTCAGGCCCTTAGGGCTAATGGACGAGAACTGATTGAGATAGTGAATTGAGCGCATAATAATATTTTATTCTAAAATTTCTAACCCTTCTAAATGGTTTCTTAAGTCAAGAAGGTTATAGTTATAGGTATGCTTTTCTTTATTATTTTCCTGAATGAGTTCACCATGTTTTATTCTTATGACATGGAATGCTCACTGTGTGTTTCATGTCTAATGTGCCTTTTGATCCTTTTGATATATATGGGATTTTTTTAAGTACTAAAGCTATGTTTAAAGCTTTATTATGTTATTACTTATATGTTATTTACTTTTCAATAAAAATGAGTTAAAAAAACAAAATGTGCCCATGTAATGGATGTGTCTGACCATGCAGGATATACCATAGCTTCTGGACAGGGAAGGAAGCAAAAAGGTATACAGGATCACAGCTGATTCTTTCTATGAGGTAAAAAACCAGCAGCTGCGATCCCATTCTGCCCTGTCTGTATACTCTCTTCCTTCCCTGTCCAGGAGATGTGGTATTGATCAGACCATGTCCCTGTACGGGCAAGGCACTGTCACACTTAGCGATCCGCACTAGCGATCACGACAACGACACGACCTGGCGAGATCGCTAGTGCGATCGCTGTGTGATCGCTAGTTAGCTTCCAAACACAAAGATCTCATCAGAGATCAGCGATCTGTATAACGACCTCTGCGGTCGTTGGGAAAGCCTAGTCCCACCTGCGACGCTGGTAAAGTCGTTCATAAAGGGTGTCACACTCAGCGATTCAGGCTCACCAGCGGGACCCCAACGACCAAAAAACGGCTCAGAACGTTCATAAGCGATCAACGACATCTCAGCAGGGGCCACATCGCTGCTACATGTCAGACACAGCTGCGTCGCTAACGAGATCGCTGCTGCGTCATAAATCGGTGACTCTTTAGCGATCTCGTTAGCGATCTCGCTTAGTGTGACAGTACCTTCAGACACAGCCATTACACAGCACACAGCAAGGGCACATTTATAAGATTATCTCAGCACAGGGACATTTTGTTAACACATCCAATTGTGGAATTTATTATTATTCCAAGATCTATTGATTAAAGCGTACTTTGCTGTGGGACAACTCCTTTAAATAGTTACGGTAACTGTTTGCCAAACACCAGCTATACCCCTCCTGCAGTCACTGATATGAATCAGTAGTACTTTAGTGTCCAAAGGAGGCAGGGCTGAACAGGGCAGCCATAACTGCCCTTCTTCCCTCCAGCTATTGGAGTCATCTATCATTCCTGCCTGCTTCCCTCACCATGCTAGTGTACTCTCCTGACTGACGTAAAGTTGCTGAGGGGTTGACCCTGCTAGTTTACCAGTGGAGCTGAAGTGCAGAGAATGAAGATGAGGTGAGTAAACAGGGTTAGGTGAATATGGTGTCATACACAACTCCCGTGGACAATACCAATCTCCTACACCGCTACTCAAACCTCTGCCCATGACTTATGTCAGCAAGTTTATGCAGCCACTGACAGGGTGCACATTCTTCCCCCTATACAGCATACTTCCAGCTATGTTTAACAATATTTTCTGACAGGCCAGCCACTTGGGACCTCCACTACCAAGCAAGCCCTACTTCCTAAAGGAGATGTCGATGTTTGTCTGCAGCCAATGATACAATACAACACTGTGCTAGGATTTTTTTCTAACTGTTCAGCTTGGATGGTGCATACTGGTGAGATGCCCTCCTTGCCCTTCCCAGCTGCTCTATTTGCTGTGTCTTTGCATTTTCAAAACATTAACAAAGTCTTATCCGGGGACACTGGCAGCAGACCTTGTTGCTGGTGGCCAAGTTCACTCCTCCATCAAGGTTGCATGCTTATTTGAGTCCCTTTCCCCTTAGTTCCTTCCTCCTCCTGGCGCCATTTTGGTCGGTGGCACTGACACCAGCCAGAAAGTGCTCCGGACGGCTACAAAAATTGTGCCCCCATATTTTTCAAGGTCTAGGCCACACTTGTGCCACTTTTAACCATCCTGTTATGGATATTGGCTGAGCACCTTCTGATCAGGGGTTATATTTTTTCTGTCAATTTCTTCCTCGCAGTTCCGTCAGGTTGGATGGTGAACGTTGGTGAGTTGCCATTTTCAGGTCTCTCCAGAGATGCTTATTTGGGTTTAGGTCACGGCTTTGGCTGGGCCAGTCAAGAATGGTCACAGGGTTGTCCTGAAGCCACTCCTTTGTTATTTTAGCTGTGTGTTTGGGGTCATTGTCTTGTTGGAAGGTGAACCTTCAGCCAAGTCTGAGGTCCAAAGCACTCTGGAAGAGGTTTTCAGCCAAGATATCTCTGTACTTGGCCACATTCATGTTTACTTCAATTGCAACCAGTCGTCCTGTCCGTGCAGCTGAAAAAGACCCCCATAGTATGATGCTTCCACCACCATGTTTCACTGTTGTGATTGCATTGGGCAGGTGATGAGCAGTGCCTGGTTTTCTCCACACATACCGCATAGAATTCTCACCAAAAAGTTCTGTCTTCATCTCATCAGACCGTAGAATCTTATTTCTCATAGTCTGGGAGTCCTTCGTGTGTTTTTTTTTTTTAGCAAACTCTATGATTTTGTGGAACTTTCTCCCATCTCCCTACTTCATCTGTGGAGCTCAGCCACAGTGATCTTGGGGTTCTTCTTTACCTTTCTCACCAAGGCTCTTCTCCCATGATGGCTCAGTTTGGCTAGATGGCCCGGTCTAGGAAGACTTCTGGTGGTCCCAAACTTCTTCCATTTAAGGATCATGGATGCCATTGTGCTCTTAGGAACATTGGGTACTGCAGAAATTCTATTGTAACCTTGGCCAGATGTGTGCCTTGCCACAATTCTGTCTCTGAGCTCCTTGGCCAGTTCCTTTGACCTCATGATTCTCATTTGGTCTGACATGCACTGTGAGGTGTTATATAGAGAGGTGTGTGCCTTTACAAATCAAGTCCTATCAGTTTAATTAAACACAGCTGGACTCCAATGAAGGAGTAGAACCATCTCAAGGAGGATCACAAGGAAATGGACAGCATCTGACGTAAATATGAGTGCCTGAGCAAACGGTCTGAATACTTATGACTGTGTGATATTTCAGTTTTTCTTTTTTAATAAATTTGCAAAAATTTCTACATTTCTGGTGTTTATCAGTCAAGATGGGGTGCAGAGTGTACATTAATGAGAAAAAAATTAACTTTTCTGCATTTACCAAATGGCTGCAATGAAGCAAAGAGTGAAAAATTTAAAGGGGTCTGAATACTTTAAGAAACCACTGTATGAAATATGAATAGCAATCTATTTATATAATTGTCTTGTAATGTTTTCATTTCCTGTTCTGTCCAGATGTTACCGTATCCACAGAATTCCAAGCGGAGGAAGTTCACCGACTTCCATATTGGGACACCCAAGTGATGGGTGTCTCAATATGGAAACTGCTGCTGGTACCAACCTATTGCGTGGTACCACCAGCGGAACACCGTCGCACCACACACACACACACTCTATACGCCGTACATACCACACACATTCACACAGACACACGCTCTCACACACACTCAGACTCACACACTCTCACACACACTGTCACACTCACATTCACACACTCACGCTCAGACTCACACTCATAGGCTGGAGTCACAAGGCCGTAAAACTCGTGCGATAATCGCATCGCACTGCACGGACTGGCCTGACACCTCTCCTGTCCTGAACAAGACAGCGTGATGGATTACTATTCAGAGGTCAAGCTCAGGTCAGGAGATCTGACAGCCAGAACGAGTTTTTACGATGCGATTCTCGCACGTGAAATACGGCAGTGTGTCTCTGCCCATACATGCAGACTCACACATATTCAGACTCACACACTCTCACACAACACACTCTCACTCACACACACACAGCCTCTAGCGCGGTACAACCGTCGCAAACACGCTGCCGAAGGGATCAGCTGAATTATTCACTGACTGCCGCCATCTTTGCACAGGAGGAGCGCATGCGCAGATTTAATGTGACCGCCGCTATCTGCACAAAGATGGCGGCTGTCTGATTTACTGCGCCTGCGCAAATTGCACGCAGGTGCAGTGAATCATTCGGCTGATCCCTGCGGCAGATGCGCGACGTGTCTACAGGCAGAGGAAGCCAGTCACATTAAGGCCCTGTGCACACGTTGCGGTTTTAGATGCGTTTCCGCTGCGTTTTTCAACGTGCGGAAACGCACCCAACCCGCAGCACAGTGCACTACCAATGGGAACCGCAGGTCTGCTGTGCACATGCTGCGGATAAAAACACGCGGATTGGCCATGCTTTATTTTCCACAGCATGTCAATTCTTTGTGCGGAACTGCAGCGTTTCTGCGCCCATTGACTTGCATTGAGTCGGGCACTTGCGCAGCAAAACCGCAGGTCTAAAAAAGATCTGCGGTTTTGCTGCGGGTGAAAACACTGCAGTTCGGGAGGAGGGAAGTGTCTGGGCGGAGTGTGGGCGTGTATAGTGTGCGGCGCTGTGTGTGGGCGTGTATAGTGTGTGACGCTGTGTGTGGGCGTGTATAGTGTGCGGCGCTATGTGTGTGGGCGGGGTGTGGGCGTGTATAGTGTGCGGCGCTGTGTGTGGGCGGTGTGCGGGCCTGTGTGCGTGATCGGTGTATGTGCGGCAGTGTGCTGGGCTGTGTGTGTGTCTCCGCGTATGCAGGCATCGTCGGATGGGACTGCAAGTCCCATCCGGCGATGCCTGCTACAGTGACAGTGACTGACACATTAGCCAATGATGGGACAGTAGTAGTCCCATCTTCCGGCTAATGTGCTGAATGTAAAAAAAAACCAAACACATACATTACATACAGAACATATAACATACACATGACATACAACACATAACATTGAGCACATACTCACCTATTCCCCGACACCATCGATCTGTGTATCGCTCTGCTGCCGGGAGAGAATGACGTCACTACAGTTCATTCTCTTACGGCAATGCTGGGTGAGAAAATTCCCACGCAGCATTGCCATAAAGTGAGTAAATGAACTCAGGTATCCTCAGTGATGCACTGCAGGAGCCATTGTCTACAGTCAGTGCATCACTAGGAGGCCCAACAGAGCAGTGGCATCACCTGATGTCACTGTTCTATAGGGGAGACCGTCGTGGGACATTCGTTATTAATTGGACTTCGTCGGACAGGGAGTATACGGTTTGTTTTTTTACGTTTATTACAGGAGATAGAGGGTGTCGCTTGGATCTGAGTGTATAATAAAGATATGAAAACCGTGTTGTGTTTTATTTCATTAAAATAATTTTTCAGCTGCAGATGAAGGAAGGGAGACACACCATAACTAGTGGTAGGTGGGGCCCCAGATAGGATCAATACCTCAGATTAGAAAGCGTGTTGACCGGCCCCTCCAGCTCGGGCTCCTCCTACTCAGCTCTTCAGTCTAAAATTTGAGGTCTCAGAGGACGGTCGCTGCTGGAAGCAGCTCCTCAGAAGATTTTATTATTTTTTATCGGACAAGAGACTTGGATCACCAGAGTGGTCTAGAGGTCTCAGGGGTCTCAGCGCTGCTGGACCCCAACCTCTCCCTTGGCGGAATCTGTATTACCCTAATGGTGGTCCCTGCAGAACCCTGCCGGACCGGGGGGATGAGGATGGCTTCCCTGGCGGGGGCGCAAACCGCGCACAGGGGTCACTGCGTCCCCCGCCCTGGTGGGAAGCATGGGCATAGCGCCAGAAACCCCTGGGGGTCCCTGTGGCGCTCGGCTGGTGAGTACCTCACATTTTTACCTCACATTTTATTAAAGTGTGTGTGAGTGCTTTCAGCGGCTGTTGCGGCAGCCGCTGTTACTTGTGAAATACATGTTTGGTGACTGTATTCTGTCCCGCAGGCAGACGCCTGCAGGACAGGGGGGAGCAGAGAGCGAAGGAGTTCGCACTCTTTTTTTGAGCCGGCGGGGGGCGTGGCTTCACGCTCCCAGGCTTTTCTGTCACAGAAGCGCGCGATTAGGCGCTTCTCTTCAGATTCCTCTCAGCGCGGCGGCCATTACAAAAAGGCTCCACGGGCTCCTTCCTGCTCCGCTCCTCCCGTATCACATTTACATCACCGCGACCAGCTGGGTGAGTGATAACGCTCTCACCCCCACAGCGCAGAACCTATCTGTAGAGAAAATACAGATAGCGTTATCTTGCAGCTGCGGTCTTATATAGAGACCTTATTTTGCCATGGGACTCGCACACCCCTTCTATTAATAAGGGAGTAGTGGGGAGTCGGCGATATTAACCCCTTTTAAAGGGTTAACCTTTTCAACAGCCGCACAGGTTCTATCCCAGTTTAGGGTCAGAACTTGTAAGAGTTAATTATATTGCTGAATATTCAGCTGATACAGCTGGGGTAGCTCTCTCACTAAGGGCTTTAACCCTTCAGAGTGCTTGCTGCGTTCGCTTGAGAAGCCACACTTTTTTTTTTTCATAATTGCTGACAGGCTTTGACCTGCCTTATACTGTGTAAGGGCATGTCGGAACAGGGTCCAGAAGGTGCGGACCGTGTGCCAAATCTGCTTCAGAATCAGTCACGCGAGTCTGATACACAGGCCTCGACGTCAAGCGCAGCAATTGGAGGTCACAGCGATGCCAAATTGGATGCCATCGCTCGCTCTATTGATGGCCTTTCTGACCTTTTAGGTCATTGGGTGTCAGCTAGATCCTCTCATGGAAGGAAGCGACACAGGCCGGTTTCATCATTTCCACGTAGCGAATCAGACCTCTCTGATATGGAATGCGGTCAGGGTTCCCCTTCAAATTCAGATGGGAGTTATCCGGTTCAGATAAGGATCGGCAGGGACATTCTGTCTCTTTAGACCGAACAGAGGCTTTTATTGAAGCCATGAAGGAGGCGTTACAGTTGCCGGAGGAGGTAACTACACGTCCGGTAAGTCACCTCGAATGTACCAAGAGTACCGTAAGTCACGAGCGACATTGCCAGCTCTAGATGAGCTTAATGAAGTAGTGGAGAAGGAACGCCTGTGTCCAGATAAACGTTTTCAAGGAACACTTTTTTTGACGCACTATATCCGTGTTCTACGGAGTTGACGGATAATTGATTTCTTCTCCTGAAGTGGATGTTCCTTTATCCCAGCTTAGTAAATCCTCATTGCTCCCTGTTAAAGGGAAGGCAAGTCTGCAGGAACCGTTAGACAGAAAAACGGAGATGGCAGCGAAATCCAACTACGAGGCCTCGGGTCATGGATTCAAAGCGGTGCTAGGATCCATGTGTGCTTTAGGGCTTCCCTGTGCTGGTTGGACCGTATACGAACGGCGTTGCAAAATGGATCTCCGTTATCCGAGATAGACGGACTTCTCGGTTTATTGGAGACTGCAGTTTCTTATAGCTATGATGCAGGTCTGGATACTGCATCTCTGTTGTCCAGGGCGCAAGCTTCGGCGGTCACAGTCAGAAGAGCACTGTGGCTTAGACAGTGGACTGGGGACGCAGTGTCAAAACAAGGTTTGCTGTCTCTAGCCTACAAGGGTAGTCAGCTTTTTGGATTTGATCTTTCAGAGCTGATTGCCAAGGCAAAGACGAAAGAAGCAGCCTTACCACAGCGAAGGGCTACGGCTTCTGCGCCTGGCAGGACTGGTGCCGGTGGTGGCCGGCGATCCTTTCGTTCCAAGGGACGATTCGGTCAGTCCTCTTGGGGATCGGGTCGTCCCTCTTTTTCGGGAAAAAAGTTCACTCAGAAATCCCGTACTCCCTGGAAATCAAGTTTCCGTCAAGACAAGCGGAGACTGACAAGAAGCCCGCCAAGGCGGACTGACGCCAAAGTTTCCATTCGAGGGCTCTCGAGTGGGGGGTCGCCTGCTCCAATTCAAAGTGACTTGGGTTTCCCGCGTTCCGGACACCTGGGTAACGCGGGTAGTGTCGGCAGGCTATTTCATAGAGTTTTCGTCTCGACCTCCGGACAGGTTTTGCCAGTCTCGCACACCGTCAGAGCCCGAGTTAATTACCGCTCTGCTGCGAGAGGTCGACTCCCTTCTGCAGAAGGGTGTGGTAATACCGGTACCGCCGGAGGACCGAGGAAGAGGATTTTATTCCAATCTTTTTGTGGTTCCCAAAAAGGAGGACAAATTTCGTCCTATTCTGGATCTCAAAAGATTGAATCGGCATGTCCACACCCAAAAATTCCGCATGGAGTCACTTCGCTCCGTGGTGGCGGCCCTGTCGCAGAACGATTTTTTGGTGTCAATCGACATTCGCGACGCTTATTTGCATGTTCCCGTCGGAAGGACTCATCAGCGCTTCCTTCGTTTTGCCATAGGTCAGGACCATTACCAGTTTGTGGCTCTGCCATTCGGCTTGGCCTCGGCGCCCAGAGTTTTTACAAAAATTCTGGCGCCTCTCATGGCAATTCTTCGAAGACAGGGGGTTGCGATTTTTCCCTACCTGGACGATCTTTTGATTGTGGCATCCTCAAAGGAGGAGGCGGTGACGGCTCGCAACCTATCCCTTCAGCTCCTGGAGGATTTCGGGTGGCTGGTCAATTGGGAGAAGTCGTCTCTGGAGCCGTCTCAGTCAATCCTGTTTTTAGGGATGCATTTCGACACGGTACGGGCAGTGGTGTCCCTACCCCCAGACAAGCGGACATGTCTACTTCGACATGTACAGACTATGAAGTCTTCGACAGCAATGTACCTTCGGAAGTGTATGCGCCTCCTGGGTTTGATGGTGGCGTCCATGGAGGCACTTCCGTTTGCCCAGTTTCATTCCAGGGCCCTCCAGAGGCCCATTCTGAGTCGTTGGGATCGATCGCAGGCTTCGCTGGATTGCAGCGTCATCATCTCTCACAGGGTATGGGAATCCCTAGAATGGTGGTTACGTCCAGAAGCGTTATCCCTGGGAAATCTTTCCTCCCTCCGAAGTGGTCGGTCATAACGACCGATGCCAGCCTGACGGGCTGGGGGGTGTCTGGAACGACCTTTGGATCCAGGGAGTATGGTCATCGGAAGAGTCTATTCTACCGATCAATATCTTGGAATTGAGGGCAATTTTTCTTTGCCTCCAACACTGGACGGTCCCTTTGAGCGGTCTGCCAGTCCGAGTGCAGACAGACAACGCAACGGCGGTCGCGTATATCAATCACCAAGGCGGGATGAGGAGCTCCAGGCTCATGATGGAGGTGTCTCGGATCCTGCTATGGGCCGAGACCAGGGTTCCAGCCATCTCTGCGATCCACATTCCAGGAGTCCAGAATACCACGGCGGACTTCCTCAGTCGCGAGAAGATGGATCCTGGAGAATGGAGTCTCCATCCGGAAATGTTTGCACTACTGTGCTCCCGTTGGGGAACCCCCCAAGTGGATTTGATGGCATCCAGGTTCAATGCCAAACTACCAACCTTCATATCCAGGTACAAGGACCCGAAGGCTGTGGCGGTGGATGCTCTGGTAGCTCCGTGGGACCATTTCGAACTGGTCTATGTGTTTCCGCCAATTTCCTTACTTCCTCTGGTGCTGCGTCGGATCAGACTGGAGAGAATTCCGGCTATGCTGATAGCCCCGAATTGGCCAAGGAGGACGTGGTTCTCGACACTGGTGTCGCTCTTGGCGGCTCCGCCATTTCCACTTCCTCTTCGCCCGGACCTGTTATCCCAGGGGCCCATTCGTCATCCGGACTTGAAGTCTCTACGTTTGACGGCGTGGCTCTTGAGACCGAAATATTGACCCGTAGAGGTTTCTCAGCTGCAGTCATTGCCACTCTGCGAGCTGCTAGAGGTCCGGCCACTACTAAGATTTATCACAGAACTTGGGAAGCCTTCTTTTCGTGGTGTTCGGGTTCCTCAAGGAATCCGAGGATTTTTTCCATTCCCAATCTGTTGGTTTTTCTACAGTACGGGTTGGACAAAGGTTTAGCAGTTAGCACTCTGAAGGGTCAGGTTTCTGCTTTGTCCGTGCTTTTTCGGAAGGCTATCGCCTCGCGTAGGGACGTGCGTTCTTTTTTTCAAGGAGTAACCCGTCAGTTTCCACCGCGGAAGGCACCTGTGTCTCCTTGGAGACTCAACCTTGTCTTGGAGGCTCTTCAGCATGTGCCCTTTGAGCCTAGTGGGTTCTACTAGCCTTTCGTTACTTTCTTGGAAGGTTGCATTCTTAGTGGCGGTAACCTCTTTAAGAAGGGTTTCTGAGTTGGCAGCTCTTTCTTGCTCGCCGCCTTTCCTGGAGTTTTACCCGGATCGAGTAGTGCTTCGCACACGGGGCGACTTTCTACCTAAGGTGGTGTCGCAGTTTCATGTTAACCAGGATATTGTGTTGCCCTCACTTTGTCCGGGCCCGAGGAATGCAAAGGAACGAGATTTGCACAAATTGGATTTAGTGCGGGCCTTGAAGTTCTATCTGTCTGTTACTCAAGGTTTTAGGAAGTCAGATTCTCTGTTTGTGATTCCAGCAGGTCGTAGACGTGGTCAACGAGCTTCCAAGGACTCTATAGCTCGCTGGATTCGTCAGCCATTTTGGAGGCTTACCGTCTTAAAGGCGAACCTTGCCCGATTAAGGTTCGAGCTCACTCCACGAGGGCTGTGGCTTCATCGTGGGCCTTTCATCAAGGGGCTTCGGCAGCTCAGCTCTGCCGAGCGGCGACCTGGCGTTCCGTCCACACATTTACAAAGTTTTATAAGGTGGACGTCATGCTTCCGCTGATGCGGCCTTAGGACGTAGGGTCCTGCAGGCAGCGGTAATCTAAGTTTTAAGTTAACTTGTATTTGGCGCCTGTTGCGCATTTATCTAGGTTGTTGGGTTTCTGCCTCTTTTGGTTTTTTCCCACCCTAATTTTTGGACTGCTTTGGGACGTCCCACTAGTTATGATGTGTCTCCCTTCCTTCATCTGCAGCTGAAAGACGGATTTTGGTAAGAACTTACCTGTAAAATCCTTTTCAGCGAAGAAGGAAGGGAGACACACATCCCTCCCATGGCAGAAGTGTGTTGTTATATTTACAGAAGCAGCGTGGCCCTTCTCTGATAGCGATTTTCTGAGCTGAGGTCGACGCGCTACGGCTCTGTTCCAGCATTGCCAGCTTATCGCAGTAGTCAGGTTCAGTGAGTAGTACCTGGGACTGTGTGGTTTTTTCTTTGCCAAATGCATGCATAACCTGTACTTTTGTATTTTTCTCTGAAGTCCTTCAGAAGGGTTATGTTGCTTCGCTGGTGATATTGTTCTTCCTTAAGCTTTGGTACGACTGAAGAGCTGAGTAGGAGGAGCCCGAGCTGGAGGGGCCGGTCAACACGCTTTCTAATCTGAGGTATTGATCCTATCTGGGGCTCCGCCTACCACTAGTTATGGTGTGTCTCCCTTCCTTCTTCGCTGAAAAGGATTTTACAGGTAAGTTCTTACCAAAATCCGTCTATTCTTATGCTTGTGTTGTTTTTTTTAACCCTTTATTAATATAAGATTAATAATGGATAAGCGTCTTATTGACACCTCTCTATTATTAACCGGGCTTAATATCACCTTACAATAGCAAGGTGATATTAGCCCCTTATTACCCCATATCCCACCGCTACAGGGGAGTGGGAAGAGAGAGGCTAAGTGCCGGAATTGGCGCATCGTACAGATGCGCTAATTCTGGGGCGGCTGGGTGCTGGTATTTTTAGCCGGGGGGGGGGCGCCAATATCCATGGCCCCTTCCTAGGCTATGAATATCAGCCCGCAGCTGTCTGCCTAGCCTTTCTGGCTATAAATTATAGGGGGACCCCACGTCATTTTTTTGGGGGGGGTCCCCCTATTTTAATAGCCAGTCAAGGCTAGCTGCGGGCTGATATTCATAGCCTGGGAACATCCATGGGTATTAACCCCTTCCCAGGCTAGAAATATTGGCCCCGGCTGTCGGCTTTCCCCCTCTGGCGCAGTAAATTGCGCGGAGCCCACGCCATTTTTTTTCCTATTTTTTTTTTTTTTTATTAACTATATTGCGTTAAGATTTTATGTGTGTGTGTGCGCGTGTGTCTTTAACTATTTATGTACCATTTTATCATCTATCTACCTATATATATATATATATATATATTTTAACTTATCTATGTATTTTCTATCTGTATTTTCTATCTATCTAACTACTGGTATCTATTATCTATCTATCTCTATCAGTGTGTGTATAATGGAGTGTGGGTTTGACAAATGTAAAAGGGGAGGTTGGACAAGAAATGACATCACAAATCTTTTTTTTTTTTGTTAAATAACATATCTTTATTTAGCTGTCAAAAACGAATGAGAAAAAAGCATGAAAAACCGCATCAAAACCGCGTCAAAAAAGGACATGCGTTTTCTGCCAAGAGGTGCGGATTCGGCATGGAAAAATCCGCAGGCAAATCCGCAACGTGCGCACAGGCCCTAAAGGGGTTTTCCCACGAACGAAAGTTCATTTTAAAAATTGACTGTGTGTTATGAATGTGCTAGAGATGGTTTCTGAGCAGAGGCTCCCTCTGGTGGTTACAGACAGTACTGAATCTTTCAGCGAGGAGTGGCAATCTGGGATCACGGATTGGTCTGATATAAGGGAGGTTCCCTCCCATGATGGTTGCCGGTGATCAATTGTTCTTGTCTCAATTGTGGTTCCTGGTTCATTTGGAAGTTTTCTGGAGCCTTGCCTGCATCTCCTGCTTTCAGCTAAGATATTATTTGCTTTTCTTTTTGTGCTTGCTTTTTGCATTGTTTTCTGCACTTTTATGGAGGTCAGCCAGGTCCCCTCCTGGGGCCTGAGCTCCTCACAGTTTATCTGCAGCCACTGTTATTTGCTCATTTGCTTTTTCCTGTTTTTTCAGCGGCTGCGGCTTGGTTTTTGTTCACAACTGAGCTCTGATTTAGCAGGGGGTCGAGATCGTGTGATCTCAGTATTTTTGTAATCAGAATTGTTGGATTTTTGTAGGGTTTTCTGGGTTGCAGAAAGTAATCTCTCCTGTCCTATCCTATTTAGTCAGCTTGTGGCCCCAGCGTTTGCTCAGTCTATTTTCTGCCTATGTTTGTATTTTCATCTTGTCTAACCGCCATTATATGTTTGGGGGCTTCCTATTTTCTTTGGGGATCTGCTCCGAGGCAGATAGCTTTCATCTTTCTGCCTTTAGGTGTAGTTATCTCTCAGGCTGTGATGAGGCGTCTAGGATCAACGTAGGAACGCTCCACGGCTACCTCTAGTTGTGTCGTTAGTTTAGGAATCTGCAACCCATCAGTTACCAACATCTCAGTGTTCGGCATGCCCTGTTGTTCCTGTCCTCCTCAGCTACCGAAACATAACAGTATCACCGGCCATAACTGAAAATTATATGGTACTCACAGAAGGGAAAAATAGTGTGGAAAGAAAAAAAAAGTTGTCAGAGTTGTCAGAGATTTTTTTTTTTTTTTTCTCTGTCGCATTTTTTCTGGCCGTGTGGATCAGCTTGCCACTGAGGTTCGGAGTATTGCTACCTATCTTGCTAGGTTGCCGGTTGTGGAACCTTGGATTCCCATGCCAGATTTGTTTTTGGGGGATCGGGCTAAATTTCTAAATTTCAAAAATAACTGTAAAGCGCAATGGGTTATGTTTCTGCTGTGGTGATGTCATGTGTGCATTGCCACGAAGATCGTCGCGGTTGCACATTTTGACTTCTCACAGCTGAGCTGCTGTTTCTTTGTGTTTGGCAGCTAGGGAGTTAATTCTGTCTGTGCTCGGTGCTGGGACTGGGTGCAGTTTCTCCCGGCTGCAATTGATTATTTGTTGATTGGTTTCCTTTAAATTTCTGGTTGTCTGCTTGGGGAGTTGCCAGTGAAACCTTCATGCAGACCACAGTTAGGAATGAATCTGTATAGACTTTAGTTGTGAGCTCCTTAGTTGTTCTAAGCTCAACTTGGTTAGAGTTTATTTCCCAGACCATTTATGTTCCTTTGGTGTTTGAGTGTGTATGCAAGCGAGTGTTATCCTGTCTGTCTTATATGTCTAATCTGTGTATTTAGCTGAGATCAGCCCATATCCCTTTGGTGGTAGTCAGGATCCTTCTTAGGACTGATTACAGGGTTCAGGGTCTGATAGGAGACAGGGTTAGGTTGGAGACTTGGACCTCTGAACCATTATCAGTACCTCCAAGGTGAGGGATTAGTTAGGACCCCAGTTTAGGGTCAGGTTAGATCCCGGTCCACCTCTTTCCTGTTTCAGCTCATCAAGTCCTCAAGATTAACCCTGAGTTCAGCAGATATCGTGTCAGGTAAATCTATTCTATACTTACATGTGCTGATGTTGCTATACTAGTTGTTGTATAGAGTGTTATTCCTGTATTAATAGTTTACTGACATTGTATACATATCATTAGACAGCGTGACATTTTCACTGGCCATAAAAATTATCTCCAGTTACCATGGATCCAGTAGCCCAGCTGGCTCTGCAGTTGCAGGGATTATCCATGGAGCTGACGGACATTAAGTCCAAAGTTTTGTCTCCCCTGGAGCAAACCAGAGTTGAACCTAAAGTAGCTCTCCCGGACAGGTTCACTGGTGGGCGAGACAAATTTTTCACCTTCCGGGAGGCATGTAAATTGTATTTTCGGCTTCGGCCTCGATCATCAGGGAGTGAGGAGCAGAGAGTGGGAATTGTTATCTCACTTCTGCAAGGGGACCCTCAATCCTGGGCATTTTCCCTTCCTCCGGGATCCCCGGCTCTACTGTCTGTAGATCAATTTTTTACTGCCCTGGGATTGGTATATGATGACCCAGATCGGGTCTCTCTTGCTGAGACAAAATTACGTAAGATACAGCAGGGAGATCGTCCGGCAGAGGAATTTGCTTCTGAGTTTCGTAGATGGGCCACAGATACTCAGTGGAATGACCCAGCTCTTAGGAGCCAGTTTTGTCATGGGCTTTCTGATAAATTAAAAGACGTTTTGGCTCAGTATGAGTCTCCTCCTTCTCTGGAGGATGCTATGGCCTTAGCTATCCGTACTGATAGACGGCTTCGGGAGAGGGGTGAGGTAACCCCACTCCCTGTTGTTTCTCCACCTACCACTAAAATCCCTTATGTTGAGGTTCCCCTTGTCTGTTCGGATGAGCCTATGCAGTTGGGAGGGACATCATTTCGTAGGAGGGGATTGGCGGTACGCCGCAGGACTAGAAGATGTTTTTTCTGCGGGAAAGAGGGACATTTTGTTGGAGAATGTCCATCCCGTGTCTTGTTAAGTAAAAAGTCGCCGGAAAACTGCTAATCCCAGGTTGTGTGGTGGACGACAACCTGGGAGTATGTATTTCATCCGCCAGTTCTTCTCAGTTCCTTGTACCAGTGGAGGTGGTAGTTGGTACGAGAGTGTAGAGATTGTCTGTTCTTCTTGATAGTGGTTCCGGGGCTAATCTGGTTGACGCTCAGTTTGCTCAGGCTCAAGGTATGCATCTGAGTGTATTGGTCAAACCGATCCCTATATTCTCCATTGACGCCAGGCCTCTCGGCCAAGGTAGCTTTGTTCATGAGGTTCATAACATTGACCTTCGGGTAGGGGCAATTCATAGGGAACAATTATCTTGTTATGTGTTGGAGGGTCTACCTACTCCCATTGTGTTGGGACTTCCTTGGTTGGTTAAACATAACCCTGTGATTAATTGGCAGTCCAGAGAAATAAGCCAATGGGGGAGTTTTGCAAAAGCAACTGCATGAACACAGTCATCAGTGCGGTCGTGCCTAGTACATTGCCTCCTTTTTTGGAGGATTTTGGGGATGTTTTCTCTGAGGAGGGGTGTCAGGAGTTGCCTCCTCATCGCGTGTATGACTGCTCTATTAATCTCCTTCCTGATGCTAAGTTGCCTAAAGCTAGGTTGTATAATCTTTCTGGTCCTGAGAGGCAGGCTATGAAAGATTATATTTCTGAAAGTCTGGCCAAAGGGCATATTAGACCTTCATCTTCCCCAGTAGCCGCGGGGTTCTTCTTTGTTAAGAAGAAAGATGGAGGCCTACGCCCTTGCTTGGATTTCCGCGAACTTAATCGGATTACTGTTCGAGATCCGTATCCACTCCCTCTTATTCCTGATCTCTTCAATCAAATTGTTGGCGCCAAATGGTTTTCTAAATTGGATCTCAGGGGGGCGTATAATCTGGTTAGGATAAAAGAGGGGGATGAGTGGAAAACGGCGTTTAACACGCCGGAGGGACATTATGAGAACCTAGTCATGCCTTTTGGTCTGACTACTGCACCAGCAGTATTCCAACATTTTGTTAATGACATTTTTCGTCACCTTGTGGGGCTGTTTGTGGTTGTATATTTGGACGACATTTTAATTTACTCGCCAGATCTTGTGTCTCATCAGGAGCATGTGAGACAGGTGTTGCAGATCTTGCGAGACAATAAACTATACGCCAAACTGGAGAAGTGTGTATTTGCCGTACAGGAACTTCAGTTTTTGGGTTTTTTGGTGTCAGCCTCCGGTTTCCGTATGGACCCTGAAAAGGTGAGAGCAGTGCTTGAATGGGATCAGCCAGGGGATCTTAAGGCTCTGCAGCGTTTTTTGGGGTTTGCTAACTATACCGGAAATTTATTTGTAATTTCTCATCTGTCGTCAAACCTCTCACTGACATGACAAGAAAAGGGACGGATTTTTCTAAATGGTCAGACAAAGCTTACCAAGCCTTTTCCTCTTTGAAGAAATGTTTTGCTTCGGCACCCGTTCTCATCCAACCAGATGCATCTCAGCCGTTCATTGTGGAGGTGGATGCGTCTGACGTAGGGGTGGGTGCTATATTGTCCCAGGGTCCGTCCCCTGGTAAATGGCATCCGTGCGCTTTCTTTTCTAAGAAATTGTCGTCCGCCGAAAGGAATTATGATATCGGCAATAGGGAACTTTTGGCCATTAAGTTAGCTTTTGAAGAATGGCGTCACTTTTTGGAGGGGGCAGTCCACCCGGTTACCGTTATTACTGATCACAAGAACCTGTTGTATTTGGAATCCGCTAAGCGTCTGAATTCCAGACAAGCTCGATGGTCGTTGTTTTTTACCAGGTTTAATTTTGTCGTCACTTATCGCCCGGGGTCTAAGAATGTAAAGGCTGATGCCTTGTCTCGCAGTTTCCCAGGGGCCGGGAAAACGGATGACCCGAGTCCTATCCTTCAGGAGGGGGTGGTAGTGTCGGCTGTATTTTCTGAGCTTGAGGAGGAGGTGTTAGAGGCTCAGGGGGACGCCCCTGCAGGACCTCCAGGGAGACTGTTTGTCCCAAATCTGTTGAGACAAAAGGTTATTGAGGCACATCATAATTCTGCTCTAGCAGGACATCCAGGGAGTAAGGCTACTTTAGATCTCCTTTCTCGCCGGTTTTGGTGGCCTAATGCTAATAAAGATGTTATAACTTTTGTCGCGTCATGTGGGGTGTGTGCTCGCTCTAAAACCCCTCATACCCGTCCGTCTGGGACCCTTTTACCCTTGAAACTTCCGGAGCGTCCATGGACTCATTTATCTATGGACTTCATTACGGACCTTCCTCCGTCGTCAGGGAATACTGTCATACTGGTGGTTGTTGACAGGTTCAGTAAGATGGCACATTTCGTTGCTCTTCCTGCACTCCCTAATGCTAAAACTCTGGCGCAGGTGTTCATTAGGGAGATCGTTAGACTTCATGGGTTGCCTTCTGATGTGGTGTCAGATAGGGGGTCTCAGTTTGTGTCCAAATTTTGGAGGGCATTTTGTTTACGTCGGGGGATGCAATTGTCATTTTCCTCGGCTTTTCATCCGCAGACCAATGGTCAGACAGAGCGTCTGAATCAGAGCTTAGAGACATATCTCCGGTGTTTTGTATCGGAGAACCAGGAGGACTGGTCATCTTTCTTGCCTCTGGCAGAGTTCGCTCTTAACAACAGGCGGAGCGAGTCCACTGGTAAGTCCCCGTTTTTTGGGGCATATGGTTTCCATCCCCAGTTTTGTACTTTCAATGGGGGGGGCCCTTCTGGGGTTCCTGAGGAGGAGCGTTTCTCGTCGTCACTTGCTTCTGTGTGGAGAGGTGTATTGAATAATCTGAGTGCGATGGGGAACCGTTACAAACGTATGGCTGATAGGAGGAGAGTTTCTGGTCCAGATCTGAATGTGAACGATCTGGTATGGTTGTCTACCAGGAATATAAAACTTAAAGTGCCCTCCTGGAAACTGGGTCCCAGATTCATCGGGCCGTACAGGATCAGTTCCATAATTAATCCTGTGGCATTTCGTCTGGACCTCCCTCCTACGTTTAAAATTCATAATGTGTTCCACAAGTCATTACTTAAAAGGTATGTGGCACCAGTCATACCGTCACCTCTACCTCCTCCTCCTGTGTTGGTCAATGGTAACTTGGAATTTCAAGTATCAAAGATCATTGACTCACGTCTGAATCGCCGGTCCCTTCAGTACTTGGTGCATTGGAAGGGGTATGGTCCAGAGGAGAGGACGTGGGTGTCATGGGTGCATCGCCACGAAGATCGTCGCGATTGCACATTCTGACTTCTCACAGCTGAGCTGCTGTTTCTTTGTGTTTGGTAATGAGAGAGTTAATTTTACCTAGCTCTTTGCTAAGACTAGGTCCAGCCTCGCCCGGCTGCTTTTGATTATGTTCTAATTAGTTTCCTTTATATTCCTGCCAGTCTGGGTGTTAGACGCCGGTGAAAGCATTCATGTAGTCTAGCAGACTTGAGCGGTTCTGAGAATACTTAAGCTAAGAGCTCCTTAGTTGTTTTTACTCTTATAGCTTATAGTTTATCTCTGAGACCTTAGGTGTTCCTACTGTGTGTGAGTGTTGTATGTAAGACTTTATTTACTTTATTTCTTGTCTTTCTTGTATGTCTTTCTGTTCATTAACCGTTACCTGTTCATTCCCTTTGGTGGTAATCAGGGTCCTTCTTAGGACTAGATTACAGTTGGCAGGGATTGATAGGAGACAGGGTTTACGCTGGTGGCCTGGACCTCTGTACCTTTAACAGTACCTCCAGGTAGAGGGATTAGTCAGGACCCCAGTTTAGGGTCAGCATAGACCCCGGTCACCCTCTAGCCGGAGACAGCGTATAACGGATTCAGTATTGACCCACTGGACATTCTGTCAGGTAATTCTATGTTATCATATATCTATGCGCATGTTATATAGTATGTTGCCCTTTTGATATAGATTACTGACATCACATATATATATCTGCTATACAGCGTGACATTTTCACCGGCCATACTAAAGATTCTCCCCAGCTGTCATGGATCCAGTAGCCCAGCTGGCCCGGCAGTTGCAGGGGTTGTCCATGGAGTTTGCAGACATTAAGTCCAAGGTTTTGTCCCCCCCGGAGCAAACCAGATCTGAACCTAAGGTTGCTCTCCCGGACAGGTTCACTGGTGGGCGGGACAAATTTTTTACCTTCCGGGAGGCATGTAAATTGTACTTTCGGCTGCGGCCTCGGTCATCTGGGAGTGAAGAGCAGAGGGTGGGAATTGTTATCTCGCTCTTACAAGGGGACCCTCAATCTTGGGCGTTCTCTATTCCTCCAGGCTCCCCAGATCTCCAGTCAGTGGATCGATTTTTTACTGCCCTGGGTCTGGTATATGATGATCCGGATCGAGTCTCCCTTGCTGAAACAAAGTTACGTAAAATACGGCAAGGAAATCGTCCAGCGGAGGAATATTCTTCTGAGTTCCGTAGATGGGCAACAGATACTCAGTGGAATGACCCAGCTCTTAGGAGCCAGTTTTGTCAAGGGTTGTCTGACAAATTAAAAGATGTGTTGGCTCAGTATGATTCTCCTCCATCACTGGAGGCTGCTGTGGCCCTCGCTATTCGCATTGATAGACGACTTCGGGGAAGACGCGAGGTAACTCCGCCTCCCGTGATGACTCCACCTACTACTAAAGTCCCTTATACTGAGGTTCCCCTGGTCTGTTCTGAGGAGCCCATGCAGTTGGGAGGGACATCATTTTGTAGGAGGGAATCGGCGGTGCACCGCAAGACTAGAAGGTGTTTCTTTTGCGGGAGAGAGGGACATTTTGTTGGGGGGTGTCCATCCCGGGCCTCTTTGAGCAAAGGAGTTAACCTGGGAGTGTGTATTTCGTCCCCAAATCCCTCTCAGTTTCTCGTGCCTGCGGAGGTGGTGATTGGTACTAGAACTGAGAGGATTTCTGTTTTTCTTGATAGTGGGTCCGGGGCTAATCTGGTGGACGCTCGGTTTGCCCAGGTGCATGGTATGCAACTGAGTGTATTGGCCAAACCAGTCCCTATAGTCTCTATTGATTCTAGACCTCTCGGTCAAGGTAGCTTGGTACAAGCTGTTCATAACATAGATCTTCGAGTAGGGGCAATACATAAAGAGCAATTGTCTTGTTATGTGTTGGAGGGTCTACCTACTCCTATTGTGTTGGGACTTCCTTGGTTGGCTAAACATAACCCAGTGATTGATTGGCAATCCAGAAAGATAAGCCAGTGGGGTGAATTTTGCAGGAATAACTGCATGAGCACGGTCATCGGTGCGGTTGTGCCTAGGACTTTGCCTCCTTTTCTGGAGGACTTTGGGGAGATGTTCTCAGAGGAGGGGTGTAAAGAGTTACCTCCTCATCGCGCATATGACTGCTCAATAAAGTTGCTTCCTGATGCCTTATCTCGTACTTTCCCAGGGGCCGGGAAGACGGATGATCCGGTTCCTATTCCTCAGGAGGGAGTTGTAGTGTCAGCTGTATGCTCTGAGCTTGAGGGGGAGGTATTGGGGGCTCAGGGGGACGCCCCTGTGGGACTTCCAGGGAGACTGATAGTTCCAGATCGCTTAAGACTGAAGGTTACGGGGAACCGTTACAAACGGATGGCTGATAGGAGGAGTGTTTCTGGTCTAGATCTGAAGGTGAACGATCTGGTTTGGTTGTCTACCAAGAATATAAAACTTAAAGTTTCCTCCTGGAGGTTGGGTCCCAGATTCATCGGGCCGTACAGGATCAGTTCCATAATTAATCCTGTGGCATTTCGTCTGGACCTCCCTCCTACGTTTAAAATTCATAATGTGTTTCACAAGTCATTACTTAAAAAGTATGTGGCACCAGTCATACCGTCACCTCTACCTCCTCATTCAGTGGTAGTCAATGATAACGTGGAATTTCATGGGTCGAAAATCATTGACTCACGTCTCAGTCGCCGATCCCCTCAGTACTTAGTTCATTGGAGGGGGTATGGTCCTGAGGAGAGGACGTGGGTCCCTGCGTCTGATGCTAACGCAGATCGATTGGTTCGGACCTTTCACACAACTTACCCGGACAGACCTGGTCATGAGGGTCCGGAGGCCCCTCGTAGAAGGGGGGGTACTGTCATGGGTGCATCGCCACGAAGATCGTCGCGATTGCACATTCTGACTTCTCACAGCTGAGCTGTTGTTTCTTTGTGTTTGGTAATGAGAGAGTTAATTTTACCTAGCTCTTTGCTAAGACTAGGTCCAGCCTCGCCCGGCTGCTTTTGATTATGTTCTAATTAGTTTCCTTTATATTCCTGCCAGTCTGGGTGTTAGACGCCGGTGAAAGCATTCATGTAGTCTAGCAGACTGGAGCGGTTCTGAGAATACTTAAGCTAAGAGCTCCTTAGTTGTTTTTACTCTTATAGCTTATAGTTTATCTCTGAGACCTTAGGTGTTCCTACTGTGTGTGAGTGTTGTATGTAAGACTTTATTTACTTTATTTCTTGTCTTTCTTGTATGTCTTTCTGTTCATTAACCGTTACCTGTTCATTCCCTTCGGTGGTAATCAGGGTCCTTCTTAGGACTAGATTACAGTTGGCAGGGATTGATAGGAGACAGGGTTTACGCTGGTGGCCTGGACCTCTGTACCTTTAACAGTACCTCCAGGTAGAGGGATTAGTCAGGACCCCAGTTTAGGGTCAGCATAGACCCCGGTCACCCTCTAGCCGGAGACAGCGTATAACGGATTCAGTATTGACCCACTGGACATTCTGTCAGGTAATTCTATGTTATCATATATCTATGCGCATGTTATATAGTATGTTGCCCTTTTGATATAGATTACTGACATCACATATATATATCTGCTATACAGCGTGACAGTGGGTCCCTGCGTCTGATGTTAACGCAGATCGTTTGGTTCGGACCTTCCACAGAACTCACCCGGGCAGGCCTGGCCCTGAGGGTCCGGAGGCCCCTCGTAGAAGGGGGGGTACTGTCATGTGTGCATTGCCACGAAGATCGTCGCGGTTGCACATTTTGACTTCTCACAGCTGAGCTGCTGTTTCTTTGTGTTTGGCAGCTAGGGAGTTAATTCTGTCTGTGCTCGGTGCTGGGACTGGGTGCAGTTTCTCCCGGCTGCAATTGATTATTTGTTGATTGGTTTCCTTTAAATTTCTGGTTGTCTGCTTGGGGAGTTGCCAGTGAAACCTTCATGCAGACCACAGTTAGGAATGAATCTGTATAGACTTTAGTTGTGAGCTCCTTAGTTGTTCTAAGCTCAACTTGGTTAGAGTTTATTTCCCAGACCATTTATGTTCCTTTGGTGTTTGAGTGTGTATGCAAGCGAGTGTTATCCTGTCTGTCTTATATGTCTAATCTGTGTATTTAGCTGAGATCAGCCCATATCCCTTTGGTGGTAGTCAGGATCCTTCTTAGGACTGATTACAGGGTTCAGGGTCTGATAGGAGACAGGGTTAGGTTGGAGACTTGGACCTCTGAACCACTATCAGTACCTCCAAGGTGAGGGATTAGTTAGGACCCCAGTTTAGGGTCAGGTTAGATCCCGGTCCACCTCTTTCCTGTTTCAGCTCATCAAGTCCTCAAGATTAACCCTGAGTTCAGCAGATATCGTGTCAGGTAAATCTATTCTATACTTACATGCTGATGTTGCTATACTAGTTGTTGTATAGAGTGTTATTCCTGTATTAATAGTTTACTGACATTGTATACATATCATTAGACAGCGTGACAGGTGATGCCTCTCATGCTATTTCAGTCTGCCCTAAGCGGGGAAGACGTTTTGCACGCTCAGTTGTCTTGGGTAGTGTTCAGACTAAATTTCTGTTGACTGTTACCCTGATTTGCTCCCTGTCCACATTTTCTGCTCAGGCTTTTGTTGATTCAGGAGCAGCTATTAACCTGATGGATTTTGACTATGCTAAACATTGTGGGTTTCCCATGATACCCCTGCGGAAGTCTATTCCCCTACTGGGCATTGATTCTACCCCTTTGGCGGAGAATAAACCCCAGTTTTCTACTCAGGTGATAATGAGGGTTGAACCAGATCATCAGGAGAGTTGCAAATTTCTGGTGCTGTATAATCTGCATGACATTATTGTACTTGGTTTCCCTTGGTTACAGTCTCATAATCCTGTTTTGGATTGGAAATCTGTGTCTGTGACCAGTTGGGGATGCCAATGTGTTAATGCCGACACTCCTGTTTTTTCTGCCTCTCCCAAGTTTTAGGATGTTCCTGACTTTTTGACTGATTTTTCGGATGTATTTAGTGAAAGTAAATCTGCATGCTTGCCCCCTCACAGGAGCTACGATTGCGCTATTGAATTAGTGCCTGGTGGTAAATTTCCTAAAGGTCGCCTTTTTAACTTGTCTGTACCTGAACACGATGCTATTCGATCTTATATCAAGGAGTCATTGGAGAAGGGTCATATCAGACCATCCTCTTCACCCTTGGGTGCCGTTTTTTTCTTTGTGGCCAAAAAGGATGGTTCATTGAGGCCGTGTATTGATTATTGTCTCTTGAATAAGATCACTGTGAAGTATTAATATCGTTACCCTTGATTTCTGACCTGTTTTCCAGGGTGAAAAGTGCTAGTTGGTTTACCAAGCTTGACCTCAGGGGGGTGTATAACCTTATTCGCATTAAGCACGGGGATGAATGGAAGACAGCGTTTAATACCCCAGAGGGGCATTTTGAGTACCTAGTGATGCCCTTTGGGCTCACTAATGCTCCTTCCGTCTTCCAATCCTTCATGAATGATATTTTCAGGGATTTTGTGGATAAATTTCTGATTGTTTATTTGGATGATATCTTGATTTTTTTCCAATGACTGGGACTCTCATGTGAAACATGTTCGGACTGTGTTCTAGATTTTGAGAGAGAATGCACTGTATGTGAAGGGATCAAAGTGTCTTTTTGGCATACAGAAGTCTCATTTCTGGGATTCATTTTGTCTCCGTCTGTTATTGAAATGGACCCGGTCAAGGTTCAAGCCATCTGTGATTGGGTCCAACCTACTTCATTAAAGGCTCTTCAGAGATTTTTGGGTTTTGCCAATTTTTATCGTAAATTTATTGGTAATTTCTCCAGTATTGTTAAGCCATTGACTGATTTGACCAAAAAGGGTTCTGATGTGGTGAATTGGCCTCCTGAGGCAGTCTCTGCGTTTCAGGAACTTAAGCAGAGATTCACTTCTGCTCCTGTTCTACGGCAGCCTGATGTTTCTCTACCGTTTCAGGTGGAGGTTGATGCCTCTGAAATTGGGGCAGGTGCCGTTTTGTCCCAAAGAGATCCAGAGACCTCTAAGAGTAACCCTTGTGCCTTTTTCTCTCGAAAATTTTCTCCAACTGAACGTAATTATGACGTGGGTAATCGGGAGTTATTGGCCATGAAGTGGGCCTTTGAAGAGTGGAGACATTGGCTGGAGGGAGCCAAACATCAGGTGGTGGTCCTCACGGACCATAAGAATCTGGTTTGTCTCGAATCAGCCAAGCGACTTAATCCTAGACAGGCCACGTGGGCCTTGTTTTTCACACGTTTTAATTTTGTGGTTTCTTTTCTTCCTGGCACTAAGAATGTTAAGGCGGATGCCCTCTCGAGGAGTTTCTTTGCGGACTCTCCTGAGTTATCTGATCCTACTGTTATTTTGAAAGAGGGTGTAGTTCTTTCCGCCATCTCGCCCAATTTGAGACTGGCCTTGGAAGGGTGTCAGGAGGATAAACCTGAGCGCTGCCCTATTGGGAAATTGTTTGTCCCAGACCAGTGGAAGAAGAGTGTGATGTCTGAGATTCATTGTTCCGCGTTGGCTGGTCATCCCGGGATTTTTGGTACCAGAGACTTGGTGAGTCGGTCCTTTTGGTGGCCTACTTTGTCTCGTGACATCAGGGAATTTGTGCAGTCCTGTGGTACTTGCTCTCCTCCAAGCCTTGCTCTCGCTCTAGTGGTTTGTTAATGCCATTACCTGTGCCCAAGAGGCCATGGACCCATATCTCTATGGATTTTATTTCCGACCTCCCTGTTTCTCAGAGAATGACCGTTATCTGGGTAATCTGTGATAGGTTTTCCAAGATGATACATCTTGTGCCATTACCTAAGTTACCTTCCTCCTCCGATTTGGTGCCTTTGTTCCTTCAGCACGTGGTTCAGTTACATGGCATTATATGTTTGGGGGCTTCCTATTTTCTTTGGGGATCTGCTCCAGGGCAGATAGCTTTCATCTTTCTGCCTTTAGGTGTAGTTATCTCTCAGGCTGTGACGAGGCGTCTAGGATCAACGTAGGAACACTCCACGGCTACCTCTAGTTGTGTCGTTAGTTTAGGAATCTGCAACCCATCAGTTACCAACATCTCAGGTGTTTGGCTGCCCTGCTGTTGTTCCTGTCCTCCTCAGCTACCGAAACATAACACTGTGTCTGACCGTGTACGGAGCATACCACATGTCCTGGGCAGGTGAGGAAGCAAAAGACAATACTGACTTTACAGCAGGGGAGCACAGTGGATTCATTTTGTGAGGTATATTTCACTGACTGTTTTTAAAAAATATTTTACCTCACAAAATGTATCCTCTGCGATCTGCTGTAATGTCAGTATTGTCTTTTGCTTCCTGCCCTGCCCAGGAGCTGTGGTATGTTCTGTACACGGTCAGACACAGGGGTGAGTGTGTTTGACCGTGTATGGAGCATATCACATCTCCCGGGCAGGGGAGGAAGCAAAAGATAATACTGACATTACAGCAGGGGATCACAGTGGACTCATTTTGTGAGGTAAAATATTTCACTGAGTGTTTTTAAAAAATATTTTACCTCACAAAATGTATCCTCTGCAATCTCCTGCTGTAATGTCAGTATTGTCTTTTGCTTCATCCCCAGCCCAGGAGCTGTGGTATAGCACATGGGGTACACAGGTCAAAGAAGAGATCACATGAGAGGAGAAGACAGCAGATGGGGTAGAGAGAAAGCGCACAAAGGTGAGAGAGACAGAGCACAGTGGGGAGACAGCTCAAACGGACAGCACAGGAAGGAGAGAGACAGCAGCCAAGGGGGATAGCACATGGGGTAGACAGGTCAAAGAAGAGAGCACAGACGGGAGAAGTCAGCACATGGGGAAAGAGAGTGGATAGGTGGGTGAGCACATGGAGGGGAAAGATTCTCAACGCTGCAAAGCCTGCCCCCATCGTGACATCACCGCCCTCCCGATGCAATAGCATCAAGCCTCCATCTAGTATTGAATATTAGGAAAAAAAAGGTTGCACTCTATCATGCTAAAGCACATCATTGTGAATTATATGACTAGCAATACGGCTTTTTGAGACGCTTTTTTGAGGCCACCTTGACGATGGTTAATGAGCAGATATAATTTGGCCAAATATGAATATTGCTATTCATTTTTCACATTGACATGCTTTAGCATGATAGAGTGTAACCTTTTTTTGTATATTGTATATGGAGGTAGCTCCTCCTGGTATGCACCTATATAATATAGTCATAGATCTTTTGCTTGAGGATACTCCAAAGGTTCTTAATAGGATTGAGGTCAGGGTTGGGGCTAAGGTTGGGGTTAGGATTGTGTTGGGGTTAGGGTTTTGGTGGTAGGGTTATGGTTAGGGTAGGGATTAGGGTTAGAGGTGTGTTGGGGATAGGGCTGTGTTAGGGTTGGAGTTAGAATTGGGGGGTTTCTACTGTTTAGGTACATCAGGGGGTCTCCAAACGCGACATGGCGCCCACCATCAATTCCAGCCAATTTTGTGCTCAAAAAGTCAAAACGGTGCTCCCTCTCTTCTGAGCTGCAATGCGCCCAAACCTTGGCTTTCTCCCACATATGGCGTATCGGTGTACTCAGGAGAAAATGCACAACAATTTTTGTGGTCCATTTTCTCCCGATACCCTTGTGAAAATAAAAAAGATTGGTTCCAAAGTAAATTTTTTGTGAAAAAAGTTAAATGTTAATTTTTTCCTTCCACATTTCTTTAGTTCTCGTGAAGCACCTGAGGGGTTAATAAACTTCTTGAATGTGGTTTTGCACACCTTGAGAGATGCAGTTTTTAGAATGGTGTCACTTTAGGGTATTTTCTGTTTTATTGACCCCCAAACTCACTTCAAATATGAGGTGGTCCCTAAAAAAATGTTTTCTTAAATTTTCTTGGAAAAATGAGAAATATAACATCCTAACAAAAAAAATTGTTTCCAAAATTGTGCTAATGTAAAGTAGACATTTGGGAAATGTTATTTATTAACTATTTTGTGCGATATGACTCTCTGATTTAAGGGGACAAAAAATTAAAAGTTTGAAAATTGCAAAATTTTCAAATTTTTTGCCAAATTTCCATTTTTTTCATAAATAAAAGCCAGTTATAGCGAAGAAATTTTACCACTAACGTGAAGTACAATATGTCACAAAAAAAACAGTCTCAGAATCAGTGGGATCTGTTGAAGCGTTCCAGAGCTATAAACTCATAAAGTGACAGTGGACAGAATTGTAAAAATTGGCCTGGTCATTAAGCTGCAAAATGGCTGTCACTAAAGGGTTAAATCAATACAGTGATTCTGTATGGGTGAACACGAACTTTATTGGCCGCTCATTGACATGTGGAATACGACATGCCTGCCTTCTGGGAAAGCCTGTTCAGTGATTTACATGGCGATGCCAGAAGTCGCCATTTCTCATTTTCATTTGTTTCCTCAGACATTTTCTGACGTCCTCCATCATACCTATCCATTATTGTTCCTGTACCTTCCATCTTATTCACCAATGACAGAATACACACTTTGGACCGCGGATTCCAACTTCTAAACTTCTTTATCACCTCTTTAAGGACTCAATTTTCCAATAAGATTTCACAATCAAAACACACTCTTCTAACGTTGTTAACATATGAAGAAGGAATTCAGCAGGAGATAAATTCAAGCACCAGACATAAACTACCAACACGCAGAAAGGCGTGCAGCCCCAGCGGGGTGACAAGTTGGCGAGAGCACTCGGCGTGAGAATGTTTCTCATCGCTGTCGCTGAGGTTCATTGCACTTTCACTTCTCATGAACCAAAGTATGTACAGTCCAAATTTCAACCAAAGTACAGGTCCTTCTCAAAAAATTAGCATATAGTGCTAAATTTCATTATTTTCCATAATGTAATGATTACAATTAAACTTTCATATATTTTAGAATCATTACACACCAACTGAAATTTGTCAGGTCTTTTATTGTTTTAATACTGATGATTTTGGCATACAACTCCTGATAACCCAAAAAATCTGTCTCAAAAAATTAACATATTTCAACCATCCAATAAAATAAAAGTGTTTTTTAAAAACAAACAAAAAAACCATCAAATAATAAAGTTCAGTTATGCACTCAATACTTGGTCGGGAATCCTTTTGCAGAAATGACTGCTTCAATGCGGCGTGGCATGGAGGCAATCAGCCTGTGACACTGCTGAGGTGTTATGGAGACCCAGGATGCTTCGATAGCGGCCTTAAGCTCATCCAGAGTGTTGGGTCTTGCGTCTTTCAACTTTCTCTTCACAATATCCCACAGATTCTCTATGGGGTTCAGGTCAGGAGAGTTGGCAGGCCAATTGAGCACAGTAATACCATGGTCAGTAAACCATTTACCAGTGGTTTTGGCACTGTGAGCAGGTGCCAGGTCGTGCTGAAAAATGAAATCTTCATCTCCATAAAGCATTTCAGCTGATGGAAGCATGAAGTGCTCCAAAATCTCCTGATAGCTAGCTGCATTGACCCTGCCCTTGATGAAACACAGTGGACCAACACCAGCAGCTGACATGGCACCCCACACCATCACTGACTGTGGGTACTTGACACTGGACTTCAGGCATTTTGGCATTTCCTTCTCCCCAGTCTTCCTCCAGACTCTGGCACCTTGATTTCCGAATGACATGCAAAATTTGCTTTCATCAGAAAAAAGTACTTGGGACCACTTAGCAACAGTCCAGTGCTGCTTCTCTGTAGCCCAGGTCAGGCGCTTCTGCCGCTGTTTATGGTTCAAAAGTGGCTTTACCTGGGGAATGCGGCACCTGTAGCCCATTTCCTGCACACGCCTGTGCACGGTGGCTCTGGATGTTTCTACACCAGACTCAGTCCACTGCTTCCTCAGGTCCCCCAAGGTCTGGAATCGGTCCTCCACAATCTTCCTCAGGGTCCGGTCACCTCTTCTCGTTGTACAGCGTTTTCTGCCACATTGTTTCCTTCCAACAGACTTCACATTGAGGTGCCTTGATACAGCACTCTGGGAACAGCCTATTTGTTGAGAAATTTCTTTCTGGGTCTTACCCTCTTGCTTGAGGGTGTCAATGATGGCCTTCTTGACATCAGTCAGGTCGCTAGTCTTACCCATGATGGGGGTTTTGAGTAATGAACCAGGCAGGAGTTTTTAAAAGCCTCAGGAATCTTTTGCATGTGTTTAGAGTTAATTAGTTGATTCAGAAGATTAGGGTAATAGGTCGTTTAGAGAACCTTTTCTTGATATGCTAATTTTTTGAGACAGGTTTTTTGGGTTATCAGGAGTTGTATGCAAAAATCATCAGTATTAAAACAATAAAAGACCTGACAAATTTCAGTTGGTGTGTAATGAATCTAAAATATATGAAAGTTTAATTGTAATCATTACATTATGGAAAATAATGAAATTTAGCACTATATGCTAATTTTTTGAGAAGGACCTGTATGTACAGTTCAAATTTCAGTATGATTGTCCCTCTCTTTTAGAAGTTACGGCAATTTTTCCAGGTAAAGTGGCAAGTGAACCACCCTGTAGAACAGAGATTGTACGGACTATGGACAAGGTCAGTCACATCAGGTAGACAGGATAAGAAGGTCAAGGCCGAGCTGGAGAAGAAAAGTACATTTATAAAGTGTTAAGGGTATGCCACACTAAACAATATCGCTAACGGGATCGCTAAAAAACGTCACTATTTAGCGATCCCGTTAGCGATATTGTTCAGTGCGGCAGCTTCCAGCGACGAGCTTCCTGCTGTGATCTCGCTCGTCGCTGGAATCGTTCCGGACCCTATTTTCTCGTCGGCGCTCCCGCTGGGTAAGTATCTTGTCGCTGTGTGGCACCTTTTCTTAGCGATTTAGCGGTACTTTTGTACCGCTAAAGTCGTTAAGAAGATCGCTAACGGCGATAGCGTCGTTAACTATATCGCTAATGTGGCCGCATTTAGCGATATAGAAACAATCCCGCTAGCGATCGCATTAGTATGCGTCGTTATAGTGATCGCTAGCGGGATTGTTTAGTGTGGCAGTACCTTTAGTAAGGCACATAGAGCAAATAAATTTGCACCCTGATCTCTATAGTAGTAGTGTGAGAAAGCCGAAGGACCTGACTGGTTCCCTCTAAGGCTCTAAGCTATACAAAGTTCCACTTTGCTTTTTTGTGAGAACCTACACTCACACATCACTATTTGATCTATTTGATCAGCAAGCATCAGCCCTATTACTTATCGGCCTACCGGAGAATACCACACTTTTTTATTTGCTAGACTATTTAAGGGTTCCTAATTGCAGGTTTACTGTATATTTCGTCTTATGTTCATATTTAGGTGGATGAGAAGGAACACGGACGCCTCCTGCTTAAGGATGTATTTACTGTTTTATCTGGAAGAAAGAAGTCCGTGCGACATGTCTTCCTGTTCCAAAAACTTCTGCTTCTGAGTAAACTGAAGACAGCAGAAGGAGGTCTGGAGACATATGGCTTTAAACAAGCTTTTAAGGTAAGAAATCTGAAATGAAGGAAAATAACATGAACAACTGAGTAGTGTTATTACTTCTTGCGTCAAGATCTATGAACTTAGCCCAATGTAATATTGTGTTGGCAGGGGCAGGGACATCTCTGCAGAACTTGATAACCCATGTGCAATATATTAGATAATGTGACAGCACAGAATAATTGAGGGGGTTTCGTCCTTCACATTTTTTAAATGCTCCTTGGGCAGCACGGTGGCTCAGTGGATAGCACTGCAGCCTTGCAGCGCTGGAGTCCTGGGTTCAAATCCCACCTAGGACAACATCTGCAAGGAGTTTGTATGGTTCTCCCCGTGTTTGCGTGGGTTTCCTCCGGGTACTCAGGTTTCCTCCCACACTCCAAAAACATACTGATAGGGAATCTAGATTGTGAGCCCCATCGGGGACAGGCGACGATAATGTGGCAAAACTGTAAAGCGCTGCGGAATCTGTTAGCGCTATATAAAAATAAAGATTATTATTAGTATTTTAAAGTATTTAGTTATGGAGCAGTAGTAAAAAGGCTTAATTTATGTGTTTGGAGCATAAAATAATTGGCAAGCATAAGAATCTGAACAACTTTAACAAGGACCAAATTGTGATGGCTAGATGCCTGGGTTAAAGCATCTTTAACCCCTTAACAACCGCCGATACGCCTTTTAATGGCGGTAGTTAAGGGTACTTAAACCACAGCGAAAAAGTGTATAGCGCCCCCCAGAGTCGGATTTCCTCCAGGGTCTCGGCGGGGGTAGCCGAGACCCCAAAGAACATGATTCGGGTCGGTTTTTACCGACCCCACTTTTGCGATCGCCGTTATTAACCCTATAACGGCGACCGCAAAAAAAAGCCACGATTCTCCGTTTAATTTCTCTCCTCTGATGTGATCGCACATCAGAGAAGAGAGAAATAGGGTCCCCGGGACCCCCGATCTGTCCCCCATGCCTCCCGGTTGTCCCCCCGCTCTTCTCCGGCAAAGAAAATGGCGGGCGCCTGCCAAGTCGGATTTTCTCCGGGGTCTCGGCTAGGGGGAGAGGAATAGGGTCCCCGGGTCCCCCGATGTGCCTCCCGTACCTCCGGGTGTCCCCCCTGTCCTCCCGCAGCTCCGAGCCTCCCAGCGTCTTCTTCCTGTAAAAGAAAATGGCGGGTGCATGCGCAGTGCGCCCGCCAAATCTGCCTGCCGGCAGATTCATTCATTCAGTGAAAGTACATTTTGATTACTGTGATAAACCCTATCACAGTGATCAAAATAAAAAAAAACAGTAAATAAACCCCCCTTTATCACCCCCTTAGTTAGGGACATATAATAAAATAAAGAAATTGTATTTATTTTCATGTTTCCATTAGGGTTAGGGTTATAATTAGGGTTAGGGTTATAATTAGGGTTAGGGTTAGAATTAGGGTTAGGGTTACAATGAGGGTTAGGGATACAATTAGGGTTAGGTATACAATTAGGCTTATTACGGTTGGAATTAGGGTTAGGATTAGGGTTAGGGGTGTGTTGGGGTTAGGGTTGGAGCTAGAATTGAGGGGTTTCCACTATTTCGGCACATCAGGGGGTCTCCAAACACGACGTGGCGTTCAAAAAGTCAAATGGCTCTCCCTCCCGAGCCCTGCCGTGCGCCCAAACAGTGGTTTACCCCAACATATGGGGTTTCGACGTACTCAGGACAAATTGCACAACAACTTTTGTGGTCCAATTTCTCCTGTTACCCTTGGGAAAATAAAAAAATAGCGTGCTAAAAAAATCATTTTTGAAGAAAAAAAAGATTTTTTATTTTCACGGCTCTACGTTATAAACTTCTGTGAAACACTTGGAGGTTCAAAGTGACCTTAAGGGTCTAGTTTCCAAAATGGGGTCACTTGTTGGGGGTTTCCACTGTTTAGGCACATCAGGGGGTCTCTAAACGCGACATGGCGTCCAGCCAATTCTGCGTTGAAAAAGTCAAACTGCGCTCCTTCCCTTGCAACCACTGCCGTGCGCCCAAAAAGTGGTTTACCCCCACATATGGGGTATCTGCGTATTCAGGGGAAATTGCACAACAAATTTTGTGGTTCATTTTTTCTTTTAACACTTGTGATAATAAAAAAAATTGGTTCTGAAGTAAATTTTTTGCAAAAAAAAGTTAAATGTTAATTTTTTCCTTCCACATTGCTTCAGTTCCTGTGAAGCAGGTAAAGGGTTAGTAAACTTGTTGAATGTGGTTTTGAGCACCTTGAGGGGTACAGTTTTTAGAATGGTGTCACTTTTGGGTATTTTCTATCATATAGAACCCTCAAAGTGACTTCAAATGTGATGTGTTCCCTAAAAAAAATGGTGTTGTAAAAATGAGAAATCGCTGGTCAACTTTTAACCCTTATAACTTCGTAACAAAAAAAAAAATTTTGTTCCCAAAATTGTGCTGATGTAAAGTAGACATGTGGGAAACGTTATTTATTAAGAAGTTTGTGTGACATATCTCTCTGATTTAAGGGCATAAAAATTTAAAGTTTGAAAATTGCTAAATTTTCAAAATTTTCGCCATATTTCCGTTTTTTTTCCTAAATAAACGCAAGTCATATAAAAAAATTTTACCACTAACGTGAAGTACAATATGTCATGAAAAAATATTCTCAGAATCAGCTGGATTCGTTAAAGCGTTCCAGAGTTATAACCTCATAAATTGACAGTGGTCAGAATTGTAAAAATTGGCCCGGTCATTTAGCTGCAAATTGGCTCTGTCACTAAGGGGTTAAAATGACAGGTGATAGGGTCATAGACATCCAAGACTCAGTAATGCTTGTTAAGAGCGAAGACTGGTCAATGTAGTCCAATCCCTGATAAGTGCTACTATGCACGAGCTGCTGAAAGAGTTAATGTTGGTTATGAAAGAAACAGTGCATAGAAGTTTGCCTGTAGAGCTTTTTAACCACAGACCTGTGCTGACCACTGTAACATCATGTGAGGCCACTCTGCTGAGTAGGACAATGTAAGGAAATACAGACGTTAAGGCTCAAAAATAGTTATCAACTGTGAATTTTTCTTTTAATGTTCAGAAACCATGCATAATGAGAAACCACGTAGGTTACATTCACACGTAGCAGTCATGCTGTGGCTTTTAACCCTGTGCCTCTGCGGACAGTTTACTGTTCTTCTGCACAATCACCTATTGGTCTTATAGGGGAAACCGGTGTTACCCTGCAAGATTAAGTAATTGTGCAGGAAAGACTGTAGCAGTATAGGGCTGCTGTGGTTAAAAGCCACAGCATGACCTCTGCGTGTGTACGCAGCCATATTCTGCTGAACTGATGATAATCAATTTTCATCTATATAATGGAAAAACAATGGTAATAAACTGTATATTCATCTTCTCGTTTTAGACAGCTGACATGGGTCTTACAGAAAACGCTGGAGAGGGAGACACTCGAATTGAGCTTTGGTTTCGTCGTCAAAAGTCTCGTGAGACATTACTTCTCCAAGCAGAGACTTCAAACGTGAAAGAGACTTGGACTAATGAGATCACAAAACTCTTGTGGGATCAAGGAGGGTTAAGCAAAGGTATTATTTCTCATTTAATTAAACTATCCAAGACACGTGTGAATCTCAAGGAATATAGACTAAATCCGGCCCATGATGTTATTTATGTGGTCCGCGATGTCCAGATGCAGAAGAACCTGCTCTTTACTTTCCCCATGCACCAATATGTAGAGCCTGTCCTGCGTTTAACGCCTGTGAGTTGCTGAACAGAGCGGTGTGGAGGTGCGCACTGGGCCTCAGAATCTAAGATGGCCCTTGGTCCTTGTACTTGTTCCACCTCCTCTGATAAGCATTGCCAACACAGGGAGTGCGTGTCGTCTCGGTTTTTGAGCTCCAGCACGTACCTACACACTGCCCTGTTCAGTACCTCACTGGTGGCGGTATAGCTTTCAAAGCCCTATAGCAAGACAACAGAACAGGCACACTTCAGGCTACCAAAAGGAACCTTCCCTTCCCTGGAAGAACAAGAGGCAGATGATTGAGAACACTATCTAAAATTTCATGTCCTGCAGGAAGGACCCTCCTCTTTCTCAAGAAGAAAGGTATAAGGTGCATTCCACCTGATACTGGGTTATCATGAGCCAGCTGCCACAAAATGGGCTTAGTTAGTTTGTCTGTTAGCTGAGCCTACGAAAGGGGTGCTGTGCTTATGAGAGTAAAGGATCTGGGGATCTACTAAAAGAATGGGAAGCCTACTAAAATAGGACAGGTAAAAAGAGCATATGAAGTGACCTGAAAACAGGACTTCCGTGCACTCCTTTCAGTGTCTGTATCTGTGGTAAAAGATACGACAAAAAAGGATCTATATAATTGATGAAGAGTTTAAGAATATGTAACGCGTCAGAATCCTTTAACTGCAAAATAATCAGTGTCTTGAGTGAGGCAGTCACCCATATTCCTCTGTTAGAGGAATGGACTAGGGTGAACTTTGAGTCCACATGGGAGTAAACTTCTGCCAGCAATAAAGCTGGAGCAAGGCTATTTGGTCTGCAAGAGGGCTCTGCCAGAGTGTGGACTCCAACTGGTGGTTTGAGAAGCACCCTAGAACATTTGCTGGATACACTAAGCTGAGAGGTCCTTGTTAGATAGAACTCGCTGTAGAAAGTCCTTACAGCACCGCCTGGATTGCCTGTGGGAAACTTCATAATGAGCAGTAAATGCTTTTTGGTCTGACACACTGTGGGAGTGGTCAGAGAACTGTCTGGTTCGCTTATGCGATACTTCACACCGAGGGGGTCTTTAGCATCTGGATTGACTCACCTTAGGAAGTAGTCAGAGTGTAATCAGTTTCATTTGTGTGAGATGGTATACTGAGGGTCTCTGCTAGAGGGACAGCCCCACCTAGGGAGGTAGAGAGACTACTGTACCAATCGCTTGTCACATCTGAGGGGTCTTTATGTCTGTTGGTCTAACTCATTCTGGAATGAGGAACAGTATACTTAGGTCCACATGCGCAATATGCCATACAGGGAGATCTTCACCTGTTGGTCTGAGTCCTCTGGGAAATGGTCAGAGTACAGGTGAGAAGTCACTCCTACATGGTCTGATTCTCTGGAAGCAGCCAAAGTGCTGTCTTTTTTTGATACACAAAATAGTGTACCCCATAGGGAAGAGCCCCTGCTTGTTGGTCTGGCTCACTGTAGAAAGAGGTCAGAGTACTATGTGGCTCGTATACACGATATACTATGGTGAGAGTAGTGTCTGATTTTGCTGGTTCACGTGCAGCATTCAACTGGCTGTGAGGTCTCTGTTGGTGGTGACTCACTCAGAAAAGTAGTCTAACCAGGAGTGATACAGGAGATAAGCAGATGTCTAGGACACCTAGGCCAGTACAGCCACTGATTGAGACTAATCCAGTTTCTTTAGGTAGGTGTAGTCTGCAGGGGAGGAGCCGACTTTCATAATACTTAGTGTCAGCCTTCTGTTGGCAGCAGTGTACACCCATGTTTTCCTGTGTCTGTGTACTAAGTAAGGGGTAAAAAATGGCTTTAATTGGTAGCAGTAAAAGTAATACATTTCAGTGTGTAGCCCAGGACTGAAGTGATGTGCTGTGGGTTACTTAGAGAGACTTGCTCAGCTGTGTGAGCAGGACTAGGCTCTCCTGCTAAACCTTGACAATGCTGAAGAAGAGTTTTCATAAAACCAGAAAGGCTTTGCAAGGTTATTGTACAATCAGGACAGTCCTTTGGAAGAAGTCTGGTCTGCTAATCAACTAAAATCTCATGTGTTAGCTGCCATTGCAGCACAACTGCACTATTACTGAGTGCCTATTTCTCACAGAGTCCTCCACAATCACAAGAAGTCATTTTTAACAACAGTTGTTGTTTGTACCGCCATATACACAGGAGTCCTAAATGTCACGTGGACATGACATATGGGGTGTTCGTGATTCATGTGAGCTTCAATTTTTTACCCTTTTATCCTCCTAATCCCCGTCTCATCCTTTGTAATAAAAGACCCAATAAACACACCACACTTATAGTTTGGATTAATTGGCCACAGCAGCCTTTAATTAACATTTAATACAAAAACAGTTTAAACAACAACCTCCCAGAACAGGTGGTCCTCGAAGCCCCAAAAAATATTATAAACCACAGGTTTAATAATCCCAACTTTGGCCCCAGGTCGAGTCTTGCCTCTAGCCACTATGCACGAGCTCAGAGGCACTTATTAACTCCTTCATGACGGTTTTTGTTTTTTTGCTCCCCTTCTTTCAGAGCCATAACTTTTTTACTTTTTAGTCAATATGGCCATGTGAGGGCTTATTTTTGCGGGACGAGTTGTACTATTGAAAGACACCATTGGTTTTAGCATGTCCTGTACTCAAAAACAGGAAAAAAATTCCAAATGCGGTGAAATTGCAAAAAAGTGCAATCCCACATTTGTTTTTTGTTTGGCTTTTTTGCTAGGTTCACTAAATGCTAAAACTGACCTGTCACTATGATTCTCCAGGTCATTACGAGTTCATAGACACCAAACATGTCTAGGTTCTTTTTTATTTAAGTGGTGAAAAAAAATTCTAAATTTTGCTTAAAAAAAATTGCGCCATTTTCCGAGTCCCGTAGCATCTCCATTTTTCGTGATCTCGGGTTGGGTGAGGGCTTATTTTTTCCTCGCCGAACTGACGTTTTTCATGATACCATTTTGGTGCAGATACCATCTTTCAGCAGCAGATGGAAGGAAGGGAGACACATTCATTACCAGTGGGTAGGCGGAGCCCACGCAGGATAGAACACCTCAGATTAAAAAGAGTGTTGACCGGCCCCTCCAGCTTGGGCTCCTCCTACTCCAGCTCTCCAGTCTAAAATTTGAGGTCACAGAGGATAGTCACTGCTGGAGCAGCTCCTCAGAAATTTTTTTTATTTTAGTCGGACAGAGACTTGGACCGCCAGTGGTCTAGAGGTCTCAGGGTCTCAGCGCTGCTGGACCCCCACCTCTCCCTTGGCGGATCTGTATTACCCTGTAAGGTGGTCCCTGCAGAACCCTGCCGGCCCTGGGGGATGAGGATTGCTTCCCTGGCGGGGACGCAAACCGCGCTTCTGGGGTCACTGCGTTCCCCGCCCTGGGGGAAGCTACGGACACAGCGCCACAAATCTCTGGGGGTCCCTGTGGCGCTCAGCTGGGTGAGTACTCCACATTTTAATGTGTTTGAGTGCTTCAACGGCCGCTGCGGCAGCCGCTGCTACATGTATTCATGTATGGTGATTGTGTAGTTTTGTCCGCAGGTGGATGCCTGCAGGACATGGGAGCGGAGAGCGGAGGAGTCGCACGCTTTTTTTTAAACCGGCGGGGGGCGTGGCTTCACGCTTTCCCATTTTTTCGCGGGCAGGAAGCGCTCTGAGCGCGCGCTTTACCCTGCCTTTTCTCTTCCGGCTTCTCTCCTCTAGCGCGGCGGCCATTACTGACGGCCTCCTCGGGCTCCTCACTCTCCGCTCTCCCCGACCGACCGAAAGGAACAAGGACACTACACCGCGGCCAGCTGGGTGAGTCGCTTCTACCTGTCAGGGCAGAAGCTTGACCCCCTCACCCCCACAGCGCAGGGCAAGGTACTGTCACACGGAACGCTCCCGCTACGATCACGATAGCGACGCATATTTTTGCGATCGTTTTTTTTGTGATCGTTTTAATGTCACTAGTAGCTGCCACAGTGGGCGATCTCATTGACGACGCATAAGTGGTTAGCGATCTCTTTAGCGACTTTGGCGGTCATTGCGATGTACAATTCAGCTCAATATGTTAGCGATCTCATTGGCGTTCTTGTTTAGTGTGGCATACCTTTGAGGCACTGTCCTGCAGCTGTTACCTCATAAGAGGCACCTGGGGCTCGCACACCCTTTTCATTAAACAAGGGTTGTGGGGAGTCTGCGACATTAACCCCTTCTTTGGCGGTTAACCCTTTATTGGGAGACAGCTGGGGTAGCTCTCTCTTTAAGAGCTTTAACCCTTCAGCGTTCTTTTTGCCTTTGAAAACCACACTGTTCTAGTTGCTGACAGGTTTTGACCTGCCATATACTGTGTGAGGGCATGTCAGATCAGGGTCCAGGAAGTGCGGACCGTCTCCCAGATCCGCTACAGATCAGTCTCGCGTATCTGACACGCAGACCTCGACGGCGTCAAGCGCAGCGGTCGGAGGTGTCATGATGTCAAAATGGAGGCCCTCGCTCGTTCTATTAATGGCCTTTCTGACCTTCTAGGTTATTGGGTGTCAGCTAGATCCTCTCATGGTAGGAAGCGACACAGGCCGGTGCCATCTCCCCCGCGTAGCGACTCGAGATCTCGGCATGGAGGGTTCCCCTTCAAGCTCGGATGGGGAGATGTCCGATTCAGATAAGGAGGATCGGCAGGGACACTCTGCCTCTCTTTGAGCCGTACAGAGGCTTTTATTGAGCCATGAGGGAGGCGTTACAGTTACGGAGGAGGTAACTAGACGTCCTGGTAAGTCGGCCCGGATGTTTCAGGAGTCGCATAGGTCGCGATCAGCCTTACCATCTCTGGACGAGCTTAATGGGGCAGTAGAGAAGGAACGCCTGTGTCCAGATAAACGTTTTCAGGGGACACGGTTTTTTGAGACGCTGTATCCGTGTACGACGGAGTTGATTGATAATTGGATTCCTTCTCCTGAAGTGGATGTCCCTTTATCCCAGCTTAGCAAATCCTCATTGCTTCCTGTTAAAGGGAAGGCGAGTCTGCAGGATCCGCTGGACAGAAAAACGGAGATGGCAGCGAAATCCATCTACGAGGCCGCGGGTCATGGATTCAGAGCAGTGCTAGGATCCATGTGTGCTTGTAAAGCTTCCCTGAGCTGGTTAGACCGTCTACGGACGGCGTGGCAAGATGGATCCCCACTATCCGAGGTAGAGGGGCTTTTCAAGTCATTGGAGGATGCAGCACGATATGGCAGTGATGCAGGTTTGGATACTGCCTCACTGCTATCCAGGGCACAATCCTCGGCGATCACAGTCAGAAGAGCTCTGTGGCTTAGACAGTGGACCGGAGACGCGGTTTCCAAGCAAGGTTTGCTATCTTTAGCTTACAAGAGTGGTCAGCTATTTGGATCTGACCTCACGGAGCTGATTGCCAAGGCAAAGGCAAAAGAAACAGCTTTACCGCAGCGAAGAGCTGTGACTTCTGCGTCTGGCAGGCATAGTGCCGGTAGTAGTCGGCGGTCCTTTCGGTCCAGGGGACGGTTCGGTCAGCCCTCTTGGGGATCGGGTCGTCCCTCTTTTTCAGGAAAAAAGAACGCTCAGAAATCCCGCACTCCCTGGAAACAGAGCTTCCGCCAAGACAAGCGGGAAGCTGACAAAAAGCCCGCTAAGGCGGACTGACGCCAGGGTCTCACTCGAGGGCTCTCGAGTGGGAGGTCGCCTGCTCCAATTCGAACCGACTTGGGCTTCCCGCGTATCGGACGCTTGGGTGACACGGGTTGTGTCGGCAGGCTACTTCATAGAGTTTCTTTCTCGACCCCCAGACAGTTTTTGCCAATCCCGCATTCCGTCAGAGCCCGAGCTATTTGCCGCTCTACTGCGGGAGGTCGATTCCCTTCTGCAGAAGGGTGTGGTGGTACCAGTTCCGCCGGAGGACCGGGGAAGAGGGTTTTATTCCAACCTCTTTGTGGTCCCCAAAAAGGAGGACAAATTTCGCCCCATTCTGGATCTCAAAAGATTGAATCGGCATGTCCGCACCCGGAAATTCCGCATGGAGTCACTCCGCTCCGTTGTGGCGGCCTTGTCGCAGAACGATTTTTTGGTGTCAATCGACATTCGCGACGCTTATTTGCATGTTCCCATCGGAAGGGCCCACCAACGCTTCCTTCGTTTTGCCATAGGTCGGGACCATCACCAGTTTGTGGCCCTGCCATTCGGGTTGGCCTCAGCACCCAGAGTTTTTACAAAAATTCTAGCTCCTCTCATGGCGATTCTGCGAAGACAGGGGGTTACGATTCTTCCCTATCTGGACGACCTTTTGATTGTGGCGTCCTCAAAGGAGGAGGCGGTGACGGCTCGCAATCTATCCCTTCAGCTCCTGGAGGACTTCGGGTGGCTGGTCAATTGGGAGAAGTCGTCTCTGGAACCGTCGCAGTCAATCCTGTTTTTGGGGATGCATTTCGACACGGTACGTGCAGTGGTGTCTCTGCCTCCAGACAAGCAAGCGAGTCTTCTTTGTCATGTGCAGGTTATGAAGTCTGCGACAGCAATGTCCCTTCGAAGGTGCATTCGCCTTCTGGGTTTGATGGTGGCGTCAATGGAAGCAATTCCTTTTGCCCAATTTCATTCCAGGGCTCTCCAAATGCTCATCTTGAACCGTTGGGATCGATCGCAGTTTTCACTGGATTGCAGTGTCATCATCTCCCACAGGGTGAGAGAGTCTCTAGAATGGTGGTTACTTCCGGAAGCGTTATCCCTGGGGAAGTCCTTCCTTCCTCTGAGGTGGTCGATCATAACCACCGATGCCAGCCTGACGGGCTGGGGGGGTGTCTGGAACGATCTCTGGATTCAGGGAGTATGGTCGTTGGAAGAGTCTGTCCTGCCGATCAACATCCTGGAATTGAGGGCAATTTTCCTTTGCCTTCAACACTGGACGGTCCCTTTAAGCGGCCTACCAGTCCGAGTGCAGACAGACAACACGACGGCGGTCGCGTATATCAACCATCAAGGTGGGACGAGGAGCTTCAGGCTCATGATGGAAGTGTCTCGAATCCTGGTATGGGCTGAGACCAGGGTGCCAGCCATCTCTGCGATTCACATTCCAGGAGTTCAGAATATCACAGCAGACTTCCTCAGTCGCGAAAAGATGGATCCCGGAGAATGGAGTCTTCATCCGGAGATTTTTGCACTGCTGTGCTCCCGTTGGGGAACTCCCCAAGTGGATTTGATGGCATCCAGGTTCAATGCCAAGTTACCGACGTTCATGTCCAGGTACAAGGACCCGAAGGCTGTGGCGGTGGATGCTCTAGTGGCTCCTTGGGACCAATTCGAGCTAATCTATGTGTTCCCGCCAATATCCTTACTTCCTCTGGTGTTGCGTCGGATCAGGCTGGAGAGAGTCCCGGCTATGTTGATAGCCCCAGATTGGCCAAGGAGGACGTGGTTCTCGACACTGGTGTCGCTTCTGGCAGCGCCTCCACTTCCACTCCCTCTTCGCCCGGACCTGTTAACCCAAGGGCCCGTTCGTCACCCGGACCTGAAGTCTCTGCGTTTGACGGCGTGGCTCTTGAGACCGAAATCTTGACCCGTCAAGGTTTTTCAGCCGAAGTCATTGCCACTCTGCGAGCTGCCAGAGGTCCGGCTACTACTAGGATTTATCACAAGACTTGGGAAGCCTTTTTTTCGTGGTGTTCGGGTTCTTCTAGGAACCCGAGGATTTTTTCCATTCCCAATTTGTTGGCCTTTTTACAATACGGGCTGGACAAGGGTTTGGCAGTTAGCACTCTGAAAGGGCAGGTTTCTGCTCTGTCCTTGCTATTTTGGAAGGCTATCGCCTCGCGTAGGGACGTACGTTCCTTTTTTTCGCTGGGTAACCCGTCAATTTCCGCCGCGGAAGGCGCTTGTGTCTCCTTGGCGGCTCAACCTTGTCTTGGAGGCTCTTCAACATGGCCTTTTGAGCCTATGGGCTCTGTTAATCTTTCCTTACTCTCTTGGAAGGTTGCCTTCCTAGTGGCGGTCACTTCTTTGAGAAGGGTTTCTGAGTTGGCGGCTCTTTCTTGCTCGCCTCCTTTTTCTGGAGTTTCACCCAGATCGCGTAGTGCTTCGCACACGGGGCGATTTTCTACCTAAAGTGGTGTCACAATTTCATGTTAACCAGGATATTGTGTTGCCCTCGCTTTGCCCGGAGCCAAGGAATGCGAAGGAACGGGCCTTGCACACATTGGATTTAGTGCGGGCTTTGAAGTTCTATTTGTCTATTACTCAAAGTTTTCGGAAGTCTGATTCTCTGTTTGTGATTCCAGCAGGTCGTCGACGTGGGCAACGAGCCTCCAAGGACTCTATAGCTCGTTGGATTCGGTCGGCCATTTTAGAGGCTTACCGACTTAAGGGCGAACCTTGCCCGATTAAGATCCGAGCTCACTCCACGAGGGCTGTGGGTTCATCGTGGGCTTTTCAGCAAGGAGCCTCGGCAGCTCAGCTCTGCCGGGCGGCGACCTGGCGTTCCGTCCACATATTTACAAAATTTTATAAGGTGGACGTCAGTGCTTCCGCTGATGCGGCCTTAGGACGTAGGGTCCTGCAGGCGGCTGTAGTTTAAAGTTCTTGTGAACTTGTTTTTAGCGCTAGTTGCGCATTTATTTAAGTTGTTGGGAATCTGCCTCTGTTGGTTTTTTGCCCACCCTTAATTTATGGACTGCTTTGGGACGTCCCACTGGTAATGAATGTGTCTCCCTTCCTTCCATCTGCTGCTGAAATACGGATTTTGGTAAGACCTTACCTGTAAAATCCTTTTCAGCGAAGGAAGGAAGGGAGACACAGATCCCTCCCTTGGCAGAAGTGTGTTGTTGTGTTTTCAGATGCGGCGTGACCCTTCTCTGACAGCGATTATCTGGGCTGAGGTCGGCGCGCTAAGGCTCTTTTCCAGCATTGCCAGCTCATCGCAGTGGTCAGGTTCAGTGAGTAGTACCTGGGACTGTGTGGTTTTTTCGGTTATATGCATAACCTGTCTTCTTGTTTTTTCTCTGAAGTCCTTCAGAAGGGGTTATGTTGCTACGCTGGTGATATTTGCTCTTCCTTAGCTTGTGTACGGACTGGAGAGCTGGAGTAGGAGGAGCCCAAGCTGGAGGGGCCGGTCAACACTCTTTTTAATCTGAGGTGTTCTATCCTGTGTGGGCTCCGCCTACCCACTGGTAATGAATGTGTCTCCCTTCCTTCCTTCGCTGAAAAGGATTTTACAGGTAAGGTCTTACCAAAATCCGTATTTTGATCGCTCATTATTGCATTTTAATGCAATGTCTCAACAACCAAAAAAAACGTATTTATGGCGTTTTGACTTTTTTCCCCCTACGTCGTTTAGCGATCAGGTTAATCCTTTTTTTTTATTGATAGATCAGGTGACTCTGAATACCGTGATATCAAATATGTGTATGTTTGATTTTTTTTATTATTGTTTTATTTTGAATGGGGCGAAAGGGGGGTGATTTGAACTTTTATTTTTTTTTTTTTTTTAATATTTTTAAAAACATTTTTCTTTAACTTTTGGCATGCTTCAATAGCCTCCTTGGGAGGCTAGCAGTTGCCATAGCTTGATTGGCTTTGCTACATAGATGCGATGCTGAGACCGCCTTTATGTAGCAGAATTACTGCATTGCTATGAGCGCCACCCTGTGGTGCCTGGCATCAATAAACCTTTGAGGTCTCAAGGACACCTCTGGTTGTTATGCCGACGAACCAATGACCCCGAGCTCGTGACAGGGGTCAGCGGTGCGCGTATTTCCGGACCGATGGCCGGAAACACCATTTTAATGCCGCTGTCAACGTTTGACAGCGGCATTTAGCTAGTTAATAGGCACGGGTGGATCACGCTTCCACTCGCGCCTATTGCGGGCACATGTCAGCTGTTCAAAACAGCTGACATGTCCTGGCTTTGATTCGGGATCACTGCTGGAGCCAACATCAAAGCGGGGGATACTACCATCGGACGTACTATACCAATAAATGGCCAATATCCAAAACCATTAACCACGGGTCCCCTTTAATCCCTTCCGCTTTATTCTTTAAACACCCATCCACCATTAAGTAGCACCACCAACTTCAAGGACCTCCATCCCATGCCACACTGCCGTGACATACATTTATTATTAATTAAAAAAAAACAATAATTCTAAATCCTAACACTACAAAGAATTGAAACAAAAAAAATTAAAAATACCCCCATAAAACCTCAGAACCAAATAAAGGAGGGTGGGTGGGAGCTTCTTAACACTGTAAAGGGGGTACCTATAATGGCTACCCCAAATAAGATGGCTGACCTTTTTATATTGCTGCCCCATAACCCCACCTCAGACTGCTCCTCTCCCAAGACTGACCCCAGCCTCACCTCTGTACAAATCTGTTAACCCCCACACTTCCAAATGTCCCTCCAGCTCACTATATTCCCACATCAGCCCTGTCATGTCGGCCTCCCTTCAAAGCCAGGGGCCTAGTATGGCCTCTCTGGAGTGGTACTAATAAGACATCCCCCTTAAAGCAAATGTCTGCTATGAATTACCATGTCCAACATGTATGTATGGTTAATTTCAGTAGTAGCAGCAGTAGTGTTGGTAGTAGTATTTTACAAAGGTAACATTGAGGTTGTTTTCAGACACTGGTAGAGGGGAGAATACTCAGTCAGCTTTTGAGCCCACATTTCTATTGCACTATTTTCTATTGTTTGGCCTCTATAATATGATGATTGTATTAGCATAGACATAATTTTTTAATGAGTTACTTGTCATATTCAAAAGAACAAAGGATTGTTAAAATCCAACAATGTCGGGCTTTCTCCATACTTGTACATTGTTGATCATGCTGGATTTAGCAGGATACAGTAGTATAGTACATAAGGGAAGACTGAGAATTTGGGGATATATATATATTTAATGAAGCACAAACAGAAGAAAAATATGCGCTAACCAAACTGCGTGAAAAGATATGGGGTTTTTTTGTAGATAAAGTGCACATTCCCAGGAGAGAGTGACAGGGTGTGTGAAAAGGCACCGGCCGTTTCGCGTTCAATCATCCTTCTTATGCCGGAGTCATACGGACGAGTGCTATGCGAGAAAAAATCGCATAGCACTCGGACCAATGTTAAGCTATGGGGCAGCTCCCATCACCGTTTTTGTGACATCAGCGGTAGTCACTGAGGCTGCGTAGACTCCCCGCCTGACCCGCGGTGAACTGACAGCGTGGGAAAATGTTAAAGGGAATCTGTCACCCCATTTTTCATATATAAGCAGAAGCCACCGCCATCAGGGGCTTATCTACAGCATTCTATAATGCTGTAGATAGGCCCCCGATGTAACCTGAAAGATAAGAAAAACGAGTTATATTATACTTACCGGGGGGGGGGGCGGTCCGGTTCGATGGGCGTCGCAGATCCGGATCCGTCACCTCCCATCTTCTAGAGATGACGTCCTCCTCCTTGCTTCTGTCGCGCTCCTGCGCAGGCGTACTTTGTCTGCCCTGTTGAGGGCCGAGCAAAGTACTGCAGTGCGCAGGCGTATAATATAATACATCTCGTTTTTCTTATCGTTCAGGTTACATCGGGGGCTTATCTACAGCATTGTAGAATGCTGTAGATAAGCCCCTGATGGCGGTGGCTGCAGTTTATATACGAAAAATGGGGTGACAGATTCCCTTTAAGAAACTTTCCCACACTAATCAGTTCATGTCCCGTCAGGGATTTTTTTTTTTTATACATTGTG
>JARQOD010004250.1:0-56603 GCA_033576555.1 Oophaga sylvatica | reverse complement strand
CACCTTTAAATTTTAATTTTTTGGGGGGGGGGGGGCCATATAATTAATAATATATATGTATTTATATTCATACACTTCTACATAGTATAATAGCCGCAAATTCAATTCCGGTTTTTGGGAAAATGCAAACCGACTGAATGACATTTGGGTTACATAGGTTAAAACCTTCTTTTCATGTCCTTTGCTATCGATTTGCACAAACAATTAAATCAGTCAAATGTTGCAAAATTTCACACCTTAGGTTAATTAAAAGGGTAAAAATTCGTAGCAAAAAAGTCCGTTTTTTTTACAACAATTTACCCCTTTAATTAAACCCCTCAGGGGGAAATTTTTGCACAATAGACGATTTAATTGTTTGTGCAAATCAGATAGCAAAGGCATGAAAAGACAGGGTTAACCCATGTACACCAAGGTCATTTCATTGGGTGCTTCTGTCTTTTACAGAAACCGTTTTAAAACCCCGCAATTGAAAAAGGGGATTTTTTTACTAGTAGAATTTTATAAACATACATAATGTAATATATATGTCACAATAATGATAATATATTATATATATATATGTATTCTATGTGTTTTTAATTAGTGTTTAAAGGAAAAGAATGGGGTTTTTTAGTTACATATTTTTTTCCCCATAGATTAAATTTGGGTTTCCCGGTATAGTATCGGGTATCGCCGATATTTTAAGGAGGGCGATCCTTTCCCGGGTTTCCCGATATTTTTGGTATCGGAAATTTCGCTAAACCTAATTGGAGATTGCAACTCACCCCACGTTTCCCAAGATACGGGGCTAGGGGAATTTAAAGACCGGGAATTTCTCTCTCGTTTTTTTTGGGGCCCCCACTTGCAGAAGGTGTTTTAAACTATGTCACCATGTGAAGTCTGTGCAAGATGCAAAAACCCCTCGCCCTCACCAAATGTCTGTTACACCTCTTCCCCCCCTCCCCCTGGGGGTCCATTTTTATGGACTTCATTGTGGATTACCAACCTCTCAAGGGGAAAAAACCATTCGGGTGTTACCGTCAACAAGGCAGCTCATTTTTTTCCTTGTGTCGGTTACCCATGCAAAAAAGACATCAGATTTTATGATTAAAGATTTGGGGTTTTTCCCTTTAAATGGGTACCGATAGGTTTTTCGGATCGGGGGTGCAATTCACTTCTGGGTTTTTTGGCAAAATTTCTGTGCACATTGGACTTAAAGTAAACCTTTCTTCTGTTTTATCCCCAGACTAATGGACAACCGAACGAACCAATAAACCCGGACAGTATCTCCGCTGCTTTATCTGCCACCTACAGGAGTTGGGGGATTCTTCCATTAGCTGAGTTTCGATAAAACTCCAGAGTGCCCCACTAACAGTTCCTTTTTATCTAACTAGGTTATCATCCTAACATTCTACCACGATTTCCCATAGAAACGCCTTTACCAGCATGGCTGAAAAATCACGTCTTTACAAAGAATATGGATCTTCTAAAGGAAATCTGGAATCGGCTAGGAAAGGTACAAGAAAGCAGCAGAAAATTTCGAAACCTGACCAGCTTTCAAGGTAGGAACTTGTCTGGCTGTCAACCAAAATCTTAATTAAGGATTCCCGGCTAAGTTGGGACATAAGTACATTGGCCCCTTTAAAATCATAAAATTTAAGTGCCGTTGTTGTCTCTTCAACTGCCCCAAACTTAATTCACCCTGTCTTTCTGATCCCTATAAGGCTCGACACCCAATACTTTCCTGGACGTTCTTCTCCTTGCCCTACCCAGTGTAAGTCGATGTCGGAAAATTTGTGGTGGAAAGGATTTTAGATTCCCAGGTTGTTAGAAATCAGTTACAATTTGATTAAAATGGCAGGGTACCCGTGGAGGAAATCATGGAACCAGTCAAAACGTTAATGCTCCTCGCTTGCCCACATTTCATCAGAGGTACCCACCAAGCCTGGCTGGGTCATCCGGAGGTTGTCCTAAGGGGGAGTATGTAAGGGTCGGTGTAATGTTCCTGAAATCAGTTTGTTCGTCAGCCATTTTACTTTCTTCTTGCTGCAGCTATCTTTCCCTATCAAATGGAGTTTCCACTTTCATGTTCCCGCCCTGATCTCCCCCTTTTGCTTCTTAAGCACCCGCTGACAATCTGTGCTTCAGAATCCCTCAGGAACCTTGACCGACCCAAAGCCTTGGACCTTGTACTCCACTTTCTACGGGAGGAATCTAAGCACTTGTGGACTCTGAACCCTGCTCTTTGAAAACCCCTTGGCATGGACTTACGGTAACAGAGAAGAAATTGAACCTTTGTGGAGAGTGTTTGCTGAGCTTAGATTACTCTGGTCTGTGTCTCCTGCTTCTGTGTCTGCAAACTGGTGACTATTTTTTGCCAACTTGTATGAAAATACAAGATTTCTATATCAAACCTGTTCTCATGTATTTTCATCGCACCCAAGCACAAGAGCTAATGAACTTACCACATACATTACACCGGAGTTTGTGCACCGTCCTTCTGTGCCCGTAACAAGACTGATAAACATCTACCACCGTAGGCTTCTGCCTCATCCGATTCCGTCCCCCCTCCCTACAGCAAATCGCATGGATTTCATCACGGATCTTTCCATTTCTTCGGGCTCAGTGTATGGGTTGTGGTGGACCGCTTCTTCTTAAAATGGCCCACCCTTTCCGCTTCTGGTCTTCTTCGCCCGAAATGGCCGCTCCTTCATTCAGCACTCTTCCGTTACATGGATTTCTGTTGTGAAATGGGTTTGGATGAGTTCGAGCAGGGCTCCCGGTGGTTACAAGCAGTGCTATTGTCCAGTGAAGATTGTGAGGACTGGGAAAACAGGTGTTACTGACTGGTCTTATTATAAGGAGTCACCTTCCCATAGGGTTGCCGGTGACAATTGTTCGGTCTGAATCCTTTATTCCAGTTTCCCTTGTAGCCTGCTGGTTTCGTGTTGACTTCTAACAGATAAACATTTCTTCTTTTGTGTTTGTGATTTTTTGCGTTTTGTCCTGCACTTCTGTGGGGGCCTTCAGGTCCCCTCCGGGGGCTTCTGCCCTCTCAGTTTTGTTCAGCCACTGAAGTTTGATTTTCTTTTTTCCGTTTTTTCAGTGGCTCTGTTTTGTTTTTTTTTACACCAGAACTAAATTTGGTGGAAGAGGTCGGTGATCCAGGGGTTTTTGAATTAGAGGTTGTGCCTTCGGGTTTTTGGATTGCGTAAGTACCCTTCCATCCCTTTTCTATTTTGTTAGTTTGGGCCCCACGTTTGTCTACATTTTCTTTCTGGTCGTTTTCTCTTGTCTAACCGCCATTACATGTTTGGGGGCTTTTCTATTTCTTTGGGATCGCTCGGGGGAGTGCTTTCCTATTTCTATCTTGGTGTGTTATTTCTCAGGCTGTGAGAGGCGTCGGACCAACGTAGGAACGCTTCCACGGCTGCCTCTAGTTGTGGTGGTTAGTCAGGTCCGCAATCTCATAGATTCCAACTGCTCTGGTGTTTGCCTTTTTTACCTCATTCAGTACCGAAACATACAGATCCCTCCTAAAAATTGAAAGTTGTAGGTACTCCAAAGGGAAAAAATTTTGTGAAAGAAAAAAGGTTGCAGAGATATTTTTTTTTTTTGTTGCATTTTTTTTTTTCCCTCTGTATCCGGGTGCTGGGAGGATCTTTTCTCTAATGGAGTTTGCCAGTTTTGTCTGGCCGTGTGGACAGTTGCCACTGAGGTTCGGAGTATTGCCCAATCTTGGGTTGCCTGTTTGGAACCTAGGATTCCCATCCGATTTTTTTAGGGGATCGATAAATTTTCAAATTTTCAAAATAATGTAAATTGTTTTTTGCCTTAAAATCAAGTCCTCAGGAAACGCAGCGCAGCAGGTTCAAATTTAATCTCTTCCTGCGCGGCGATCCCAGGGTTGGGCTTTTTCCCTGATACCTGGGATCCTGTTTTGAGTGATTTGATCATTTTTTCGGCCTTGGGGTATTGTAGATGAGCCTAATGTCACTGTCAAGCTGAAAAAGCCTTGTTGCATTAAAACAGGGCTTGATGAAGCTGATTATACGTCAGAGATTCCGGGTGGGCATCCTGACCAAATGGAATACACGCTTTGGCAGCCCTTTTCCGGAGGGTCTGTCAGATATTTAAAGGATGTTATGGGGGATTCCCTTTCCCCTCTGGTAAATATTTCTTTCATTAGCAATTCAAATTGACCTTTTGCGGGCGGAGAAGTATGCGTGGAAGGTGTTGCCTTGGAACCAGCTTCTAAACCCCCTGGCAGGTGATGAGTGGGGTCGGGCACAGCGTCATGAGTTTCGAAATCGAATGGTTATGTTTCTACTGTGGTGAACCTCTATGCTTTTCAGTCGCCCTAAGCGGGAGACGTTTGCCCTCAGTTGTCTTGGGTATGTTCAACTAAGTTTTTATTAACTGTCACCGAATGCTCTCTGTCCTCTTTTCTGCTGGTTTCGTTGATTCTAGCACTATTAACTGTGGATTTATTTTGCTAAACGTTTTGAATTCCCTTGATACCCCTACAGAAGTCTATTCCCCTCGGGGGGGAAAAATCGATTCTTACCCCTTTGTGAGAATAAACCCCAGTTTTTACTCAGGGAAATGAGGGTTGAACCTGATCACCAGGAGTGCGCAAATTTTTGGTTCTGTATAATCGCAGCATTATCGTGCTGGTTTTCCTTGGTTACAGTCTAAATCCTGTTTTGATTGGAAACTGTGTCTGTAACCATTGGGGCTGCCAATGTGTTAATACCAACACTCCGTTTTCTCTCCTCCCCCCAGCTCAGGATGTTCCTGACTTTTTGATTGTTTTTGATGGTTTAGCGAAAGAAATCGCATCCTTGCCCCCCCCAAAGGAGCTATGACGCGCTATTGAATTATGCCGGGTGAAAATCCCTAAAGGTCGCCTTTTTAATTGTCTGTACCGAACATGACGCATCGGTCTTATACAAGGATCATTGGGAAGGTCATATCAGACCATCCTCTTCACCCTTAGGTCCGGTTTTTTTCTTTGTGGCCAAAAAGGTGTTCATTAAGGCCGTGATTGATATGTCTCTTGAACAATATTAGTGAAATATCAATACCCGTTCCCTTGATTTCTGACCTGTTTTCCGGGTGAAATGCTACTTGGTTTACCAACTTGACCTCAGGGGGCGTATAACCTTATTCGCTTTAAGCCGGGATGAAATGGAAGACGGCATTCAATAACCCTGAAGGGCATTTTTGAGTACCTGGGTGATGCCCTTGGGCCACTAATGCCCTTCCTCTTCCAGTCCTTCATGGAATACATTTTAGGGATTTTGTGGACAAATTTTGATTGTTTTTTTGGATGAATCTTGATTTTTTCTAAGACTGGGGATTCATGTGAAACATGTTCGAAGTATTCCAATTTTGAAAGAATGCTTGTATGGAAGGGATCAAAGGGTTTTTTTTGGCGACAGAATCCATTTCTGGATTCATTTTGCCCCCACTGTTATTGAAAAGGACCCGGTCAAGGTTCGGCCATCTTGATTGGGCCAACCACTTCATTAAGGCTCTTCAGAGATTTTTGGGTTTTGCCAATTTTTATCGTAAATTTATTGGTAATTTCTCGGTTATTGTTTAAACCATTAACTGTTTTGACCAGAAGGGTTTTTGTGTGGTGAATTGGCCTCCTGAGGCAGTCCTGCATTAGGAACTTAAGCAAATTCCTTCTGCTCCTGTTCACGGCGCCGATGTTTCTCTGCCAATTTCAGGTGGGGGTTATGCCTCGAAATTGGGGCAGGTGCCGTTTTGTCCCAAAAAGATCCAAGACCTCTAAAATAACCCTTGGCCTTTTTCTCTCCGAAAATTTTCTCCTACGAACTAATTTGCGTGGGTAATCGGGAGTTATTGGCCTGAAGTGGGCTTTTGAAGAGTGGAGACATTGGCTGGAGGAGCCAAACATCAGGTGGTGGTCCTTACGGACCAAAAATCTGTCTTTGGAATCTGCCAAGCGCTCAATCCTAACAGGCCGGTGGGCCTTGTTTTTCCACGTTTTAATTTTTGGTTTCCTTTCTTTTCCGCAAAAAAGTTAAGGCGGGATGCCCTCTCGAGGGTTTTCATTGCGGCTCTCCGAGTTATCTGATCCTTCTGTTATTTTGAAAGAGGGTTGTTTCTTTCCGCCATCTTGCCCAATTTGAGACTGCTCGGGAGGGTGTCAGGAGGATGGCCCGAGTGCTGCCCTGTTTGGAAAATTGTTTGTCCCGACCATGAAAAAGAGTGTATGTCTGAGATTCATTTTCCGCGTTGGTGGGCTCCTGGAATTTTTTGGTACCAAGCTTGGTTAGTCGGTCCTTTTTGGGGCCACCTTGTTCTGAGTAGGGAATTTGTGCAGTCCTGCGGGACTTGCTCTCGTCCAGCCTTGCCCCTCTAGGGTTTGTTGATGCCATTTGCCTGTGCCCAAGAAGACCTGGACCCATATCTATGGATTTCATTTCGACCTTCCTGTTTTCCAAGAAAGCCACCATTGGGTTTTTTTTTGATAGTTTTCCAAGATATACATTTGCCATTCCTAAGTTGCCTTCCTCCTTGAATTGGTGCCGTTGGTTCCTTCACACGTGGTTCTTTACACGGCATTCCTGAAAACATTGGGCTGACAGGGGTCCATTTGTTTCCAATTTTGGAGGACTTTTTGTTCTAAACTGGGTGTTCAATGTCTTTCTCCTCGGCATTTCATCTCAGACCAATGGTCAAACTGAGAGAACAAACCAGACATTGGAGACTTATCTAAGATGCTTTGTGTCTGCTGATCAGGATGACTGGGTCTCTTTTTTGCCTTTGGCTGATTTGCTCTTAATAATAGGCTAGCTCTGCTACTTTGATGTCCCGTTTTTCTGTAATTCTGGTTCACCCTCGATTTTCTCAGGACGACGGAGGCTTCTGTCTGTCCAGGTGTTGACTCTGTTGTGGAGCGTATGCAACTGATTGGGACCAGGTATGGAGAGGTTGTCCCTCTCTCAGGAGATGGCCCACGGTTTGCTAACCGGCATAGGACTGATGGTCCTCGGTTTAAAGTGGGGGACTTGGTCTGGTTGTCCTCAAAGAATATTCCTATGAGAGTAGCATCTCCTAAATTTAAGCCTAGGTTCATTGGACCTTATATGATCATGGAATTATTAATCCTGTTTTTTCGTTTGCTTCTTCCAGGGACATTTAAGATCCATAACGTGTTCCACAAGTTCCTTGTTGAAGAGGTTTGTTGAGCCAGTGGTTCCTGCTGCTGTGTCCTCCTGACCCTGTTTTTGGTTGAGGGCAATCTGGAGTATTGGTTGAAAATATTAGATTCCGTTTTTCTAGACGGAAACTCCAGTATTTGGTTAAATGGAGAGTTATGGTCAGGAAGGACAATTCTTGGTGTTTGCTTCGGACATCCATGCTAGAGACTTATCCGGCGTATCATAGAACTCATCCTGACCGACCTGGTTGCTCAAATGAGGGTTCGGTGACCCCTCCTCAAGGGGGGGTACTGTTGGTGAATGGGTTTGAGATGAGTTCTGAGCAGAGGCTCCCTCTGGTGTTTACAAGCATGCTAGTCTGTCCAGTGAAGATTGTGAGGACGGGAATCAGGTGTTACTGACTGGTCTTATATAAGGGAGTCACCTCCCATCAGGGTTGCCGGTGATCAATTGTTCTGGTCTGAATCCTTTATTCCATTTCCTTGTAGCCTCTGTGTCTGTCTGCATCTCCTCTAACAGATAAGACTTTTTTCTTCTTTTGTATTTGTGCTATATTTTTGCATTTTGTCCTGCACTTCTGTGGGGGCCTCAGGTCCCCTCCGGGGCTTCTACCCTCTCAGTTTTGTTCAGCCATGAAGTTTGTACTTTTTGCTTTTTCCAGTTTTTTCAGTGGCTGCGTTTTGTTTTTTGTTACACCAGAGAACTAATTTAGGTGAAGAGGTCTGTGAATCTCAGGTGTTTTTGAAATTAGTAAGTTGGTGCTTTTCAGGGTTTTCTGGGATTGCAGTAAGTGCCCTTCCTATCCTTTCTATTTAGTTAGTTTGGGCCCCAGCGTTTGCTCATACATTTTCTTTATGTGTCTTATTTCATCTTGTCTAACCGCCATTACATGTTTGGGGGCTTTCTATGTTCTTTGGGGATCTGCTCCGGGGCAGATAGCTTTCCTATTTCTATCTTTAGGTGTAGTTATTTCTCAGGCTGTGACGAGGCGTCTAGGACCAACGAGGAACGCTCCACGGCTGCCTCTAGTTGTGGTGGTTAGTCAAGGTACTGCAATCTCATAGATTCCAACTGCTCTGTGTATTGCCTTTTTTACCTGCACTCCTCAGCTACCGAAACATACAGATTTCCTCTCCACATCGTGTCCTACAGGGGCGTCCAGTTCACCTCTAAGTTCTGGAGAGCACTCTGTAAAATGGTAAAAATTAACAGATTTTTCTTCAGCTTACCATCCCCAGCCAATGGACAGGGGAAGGATCAATCAAATCCTGCTGGATACCTGCGTCACTTCGTCAACGCTCATCATAACGACTGGGTAAACTACTGCCTGGGTGGATTCTCCTACAACAACCAGTAAGTGAATCTTCTGGAAAATCTCCCTTTCAATTGTTTGGACTCCAACCCGAATTCCTCTTCCTATCTCTGGATCGTCTGATGTTCCGGCAGCCGATACCTTGTCTAAAGAATTTCTCGAACATTTGGAGAGATACCAGGTCTGCTTTGAGAAAGCCTCTCAACCGTATGAAAAGGCAATGCGACAAAAACGTTGGAGGCCCCATCTTTCGTCCCGGAGACAAGGTATGGCTCTCCTCCAAACCATCCGTTTGAAGTTAACATCGTACAAATTGGTCCCAGTTTCATTGGTCCCTTTGAAGTCTTGAGACAAATCAACCCGGTCTCTTACAAACTGAAATTGCCTAATTCCTACGTGTGCCTATCTCCTTTCATGTTTCCCTCCTCAAACCAGTAGTGTTGAGCTCCTTCTTTAAGGACCCGGTACCACTCCAATCCGGGTTTTTGAGGATGATGTTTTTGAGGTAAAACATATCTTGGCCTCTAAGAAAGTAAGAGGTAGGATCTATTACCTGTGGACTGGAAGGGTTTTGGGTCCTGAGGAAGGTCTTGGGAGCTAAAGAGAACATCCAGGCTCTTCTTCTTCTTAAAAGATTTCACTCAGGCTTGAAAAAGAGGGGGGTAAAGAGGGGATACTGTACACTCGGTCCCCGTGCTGGCTCTGCACTCCCTCCTGGTCTCTTACCTTCTGCTCCTCTACTGTCTCTCTGCAGCACTGCTGTGCGTAGGTTGAAGTCTCCTGCTCCATCTGCTCCTAGCGTCCTGCCACTCCCTCAGTTCCTGGCACGCTGCCAGCAGCCTCCAGGAAGATGCTTAAGACGCGAGGGCGCCCACCGCTCTCTTTAAAGGGGCAGCGTGCATTTTTAAAAAAATCATTAACCATGCAGCGCACTCATTACTATATGTGGTCACTCCACCAAAGGGGAGTGCCGGAGCAACGTGTTTCTAACATGCTACATCATTCTGTCCCTGATCTGTCTGCGCTGCGTCTGCAGTCTCTGTGCTTGGCTCTATTTGTCTCCACAGATCATTGGTATCCCGTATCCGGCTAACTTGGTCAATCTCGGTTATTTCTGGCGCAAGTGTCATCCCTTTCCGCCATCAGCCATCCGTATCCGTGGACTGTGACAAGGTTACTGGAGCCAGCCCGCTACCATCCACTCTGGACCAGGACTTTCCTCATCTCCGTCAAATCCTCCACGGTTTCTGTTATATACCCGTTACCCTTTTGGTCCCCCTGGACAGCTGCCACGTGTCTGGGGTCTAACTGGAGGTAGCACCTTGTCCTCCGGTATTCCATTCTGGTCCTGTTCGAGGGCCTTACTACAGGTACCCGGGCTCACTAGTCACTCCCCCTTCGGAGCCCCCCGGACTGTGGTCTCGAGGTTCCACATTAAAAAATAAAGACGAATGTGAACTTCACCATCTCTGCCTCCGCTTCCATTCTTTACAGCCAAGTGTCATGTGACTGTGCTTTGAGCCTCTCGCACAAAGCGAATCGGAGCACAGGTGCGGAGGAAGCAGAGAAATGAATTTCTCTATATCCTCCATTGCCGGGGTCTGCGTATATCGCACAGCACTTTGATGATGTGTCAGAAGCTGCAGACCATTGCACTGCATCTTGCAGCAGAAGTTCTCAGCGGTTGCTTGCTGACTAGTAGACACCTCCCCCGGCTGATGGTGTCACCTGCATCTGGATGTTTATAACTCCCAGCTTCTTGTTGGGAGTTGCGGGTGCTATTTCTATTCCTCCCTATGAAGGCTTGGAGATACAGCAGTCGGCTGCCTTCCTTACTGGTGTCTGGAGGACGTCTTGTGTTATCTCTCTGAGTCTGCTAAAGATAAGAGTCCCCCCTGTAATAGCCCCGTCTCACATAGCGACACACCAGCGATCCCGACAACGATCAGGATCGCTGGTGTCTCACTACATGATCGCTGCTGAGCTGCCAAACAGGCAGCTCAGGCAGCGATCAGGACAGCGACACTGCGGGTAACAAGTGACGCACGTCGACTAGTTACCCGCAGTGTACGTTGGATACCAGCTCCCCTGCAGCAGCGCGCTGATATCCAAGGTACATTGCGGGTTTCCAGGCACATCCCCGCGCCTGGAAACCTGATGTTTACCTTGGTTACCAGGAGATCACTGGTCTCCTGCCTGTCATACGCAGCGATGCGTGCTGGCCAGCGGGAGACCAGCGATCAAAAAAAAGTCCAGGCATTTCTGACACGACCAGCGATTCACAACAGGGGCCTGATCGCTGGTACGTGTCAGACATAGAGAGATCGCTGTTTAGCAGCGATCTCGCTATGTGAGACGGGCCCTTAGTCTATTCCAGTCGTCTGTAGTGTAGTGGGGATTGACTAGTGCTCATTTTATCCTTCCCTATGCAGGGCTTATCACGAGGGTCAGGCAGGGCTTAGGTATCCTGCTCAGCGATAGGTGCAGAACCTATTTAGGGTCTTACGGCAGACAGGGTGATGTTAGTTCTGCCTAGTGATCTCCACTCCCTGCTTCCCTAGCATTGGGCTCCACAATGTCAGGGACACCGCACTGCACTTCCTCATTGAGCCAGTGCGTGTGTCCAGAGTGAACAAACTGTGCACAACGATACCTGTATAGTAAACCGCAGCAGAGAAGACGTGTGTTTCTGAGGACACAGGACCTTCCGCACCATGTGACTGCCAAGGGCGGAGCCAGCCACACATCTCTCAGAGCAGTATCAGGTAGAGAATGTTTCAGGCCGAAGGACCTGCAGGCACGTGACTGCCGAGGGGCGTGGCCTAAGCTCCAGAGATCTAGGAGGTAAAGGAAAACTCCTAGAAGGGTAACTACGAAATAAAGTTACCAAGGGGCATAGACAGAATGGATGGTCAGGATAGCCAGGTCATACACATAGAGGGCGACGAAGTACAAAAGGAGCAGGCAGAGAATAACCAGAACACAGCCAAGGGGTCATACACAGACAGAGCAACGCAGTACAAAAGGGACAGGCAAAACTCGTAACAGGACAAAGCCAAATCAAACCAGACAGACAAAACGAAGCACAGGCACAACGCACTGGCACAAGCACAGGGTCAGACACACTCAGCCAAAGGTCAGAGTATAAATGACAAAGGCTGGCTTCACAGTGAGGCTATAAAAAGCCTCCCAGGATCCAGAAAGAGGCCAACCAAGTTAACCCCGCGACTACCTGATCCAAGAACCCAGTAAACCATGACACACTTCCCCTTATCCCTTTGTGTTGCACTTAGTCTGTCTTACAGCTTGTGTGACGATGGCCGTATATGAGCCTTAGCCGGACTCTAGAAGGGGTTAAATGAACGAGATTTCGGCATTTTAGCTCCTGGTGTGGAGTCGATAGCACAATCAGATGCCGCCATATAGGAGCCGTCCGGTCACAGGTGATAATTCCCTCATGTATGGAGTCTATTTGTCTCCACTGAGAAATCACACGTTACATTCCACACATAACACTGTGTAGAAAAGGCGGGGCGGGGGAATTGTGCCAGTAGTGAGGGGAATAATGGCGGAATGTCACTGACTGAGGAGAAGTCTCCATGTAGCGTCTGCACTCCGGATATCATGTGACCCCTGACTCCTCCCATCCTGTGACCTCATCACAGGTCCTGTGCGCACAGAGCAGCCATATATGTGGAGTGCGGCTCTGCGGGTGGAGGTCGGTGCTGGAGGCTCCATTATTCTCTATGTGGAGTGCGGCTCTGCGGGTGGAGGTAGGTGCTGGAGGCTCCATTATTCTCTATGTGGAGTGCGGCTCTGCGGGTGGAGGTCGGTGCTGGAGGCTCCATTATTCTCTATGTGGAGTGTGGCTCTGCGGGTGGAGGTCGGTGCTGGAGGCTCCATTATTCTCTATGTGGAGTGCGGCTCTGCGGGTGGAGGTAGGTGCTGGAGGCTCCATTATTCTCTATGTGGAGTGCGGCTCTGCGGGTGGAGGTCGGTGCTGGAGGCTCCATTATTCTCTATGTGGAGTGTGGCTCTGCGGGTGGAGGTAGGTGCTGGAGGCTCCATTATTCTCTATGTGGAGTGTGGCTCTGCGGGTGGAGGTAGGTGCTGGAGGCTCCATTATTCTCTATGTGGAGTGCGGCTCTGCGGGTGGAGGTAGGTGCTGGAGGCTCCATTATTCTCTATGTGGAGTGTGGCTCTGCGGGTGGAGGTCGGTGCTGGAGGCTCCATTATTCTCTATGTGGAGTGCGGCTCTGCGGGTGGAGGTAGGTGCTGGAGGCTCCATTATTCTCTATGTGGAGTGCGGCTCTGCGGGTGGAGGTCGGTGCTGGAGGCTCCATTATTCTCTATGTGGAGTGTGGCTCTGCGGGTGGAGGTAGGTGCTGGAGGCTCCATTATTCTCTATGTGGAGTGCGGCTCTGCGGGTGGAGGTCGGTACTGGAGGCTCCATTATTCTCTATGTGGAGTGCGGCTCTGCGGGTGGAGGTAGGTGCTGGAGGCTCCATTATTCTCTATGTGGAGTGTGGCTCTGCGGGTGGAGGTAGGTGCTGGAGGCTCCATTATTCTCTATGTGGAGTGTGGCTCTGCGGGTGGAGGTCGGTGCTGGAGGCTCCATTATTCTCTATGTGGAGTGCGGCTCTGCGGGTGGAGGTAGGTGCTGGAGGCTCCATTATTCTTTATGTGGAGTGTGGCTCTGCGGGTGGAGGTCGGTGCTGGAGGCTCCATTATTCTCTATGTGGAGTGCGGCTCTGCGGGTGGAGGTCTGTGCTGGAGGCTCCATTATTCTCTATGTGGAGTGTGGCTCTGCGGGTGGAGGTCGGTGCTGGAGGCTCCATTATTCTCTATGTGGAGTGCGGCTCTGCGGGTGGAGGTCGGTGCTGGAGGCTCCATTATTCTCTATGTGGAGTGTGGCTCTGCAGGTGGAGGTAGGTGCTGGAGGCTCCATTATTCTCTATGTGGAGTGTGGCTCTGCGGGTGGAGGTAGGTGCTTGAGGCTCCATTATTCTCTATGTGGAGTGCGGCTCTGCGGGTGGAGGTAGGTGCTGGAGGCTCCATTATTCTCTATGTGGAGTGCGGCTCTGCGGGTGGAGGTAGGTGCTGGAGGCTCCATTATTCTCTATGTGGAGTGCGGCTCTGCGGGTGGAGGTAGGTGCTGGAGGCTCCATTATTCTCTATATGGAGTGCAGCTCTGCGGGTGGAGGTAGGTGCTGGAGGCTCCATTATTCTCTATGTGGAGTGTGGCTCTGCGGGTGGAGGTAGGTGCTGGAGGCTCCATTCTCTATGTGGAGTGTGGCTCTGCGGGTGGAGGTAGGTGCTGGAGGCTCCATTATTCTCTATGTGGAGTGTGGCTCTGCAGGTGGAGGTAGGTGCTGGAGATTCCCCATTACTGACCACAGGGGGGGGACATTAACCCCTTCAGCACGGAGACTCTTTTGGAGTTTTTGCTGCCTCTTTATAAGAATCATTACGTTTCTGTGGTGTTTCCTGTAATAGATACATACGACCCAACTATGGGAGACAGGAAGGGAGGAGGCGGATTGTTCTCATAGTACAGGGCCCCTTTCTTGGCCCCACACAGTGTAATGCCCCCATTATACCCTGTAATCAGGGTTCTGTCCCCACAACCAGCTGCCTCTTGTACTGCACCATGGCCTGTACCTCAGATTCTTCCCTGTTCCTTTGCTTGGCGCCAAATCTGTTCTGGCTTTATAATATCAGGAAACTGCGTCATCAAGGTCACCTGACCTGGTGAACCATCTAGAATAGAGATGAGCGACTTTCCTGTTTTTCGGGTCGAGTCGGGTTTCGTGAAACCCTACTTTCTCAAAAGTCGAGTCGAACAAAGTCGGCCGACTAATGGAAATGGTCGGGTCGGAGTTAAAAATCCGACCGCAATGCAAGTCAATGGGGAATAAATTGCCCCCTTATCACAGTCTGGTAGCCTACTTATCAGATCTGATGCTCCACACAAGCAATTTCTATAGCGTCACTGGCAGGCAGCCTAAGAACCAGCGTTGCTGCACACAGCAAAATCCTCCCCTCTCGCTGCACAGTCACTGTACAGCTAATCGCTATCAGCACAAACTATTTTTTTTTAGGCCCTGCCTAACGCTCTCCCTGCTCAGACGCACCGCCAGCAACCTTCCCCTACACTGAGTTCGGCAGATGTAATCATCCAATGCTCGCTCCACTCCCGAGTGCTGGCGCCAGAGCTGTGATTTCACATGCGAGCATCGGGCGTTTTCGTCATATGTGTGATCCCGGCCGTATAATCTCACAGTACCACATCCCACCACAAACAGTATAATCTTCTCACAGTACCACCATCCCCCACACACAGGGTAATGTTCCCACAGTACCACCATCCCACCGCACACAGTATAATCCTCTCACAGTACCACCATTCCACCGCACACAGTATAATCCTCTCACAGTACGACCATTCCACCGCACACAGTATAATCCTCTCACAGTACCACCATCCCACCGCACACAGTATAATCCTCTCACTGTACCACCATCCCACCACACACAGTGTAATGGTTCCACCCACCTCACTGACTACCTCTGACCACCGACAACTAATTAATTAATATTCAGCCTCATTCTTGGTGCAGATACTAATGAACTCAGGACGTATGAGATATTTACCATACGATGGATAGTCAGGGGCATAGCATCCATAACGGTAGCCCACTTGGTCACTATTATACCTATGAATTGAGAGGGCTCTGTGGGGTTTGGTATTGATCACCCTCTTCTTCCCATCATCACAATTTCAGGGATATCCACATTCCCATTGACGCGCACACACACGGTACCAGGGTTATGGGGTACTCGGCACCGAGCCCATGGAAGTCTATGGGGAATGTCACTGGCAGCACAGCTCGGTCCGTAGCCCTGGGCGCTCATACAATGGGGGATATTTACAGGGGATTGAAATAATAGTTCGTGACGCCACCTGTGGTTTCTGATCACTTTGACCAGCGCTGCAAGGTGAATCTTCTGAGGGGATGTTATGGGGCAGCAAGATGTTAAGTCTCCCACAGGTGAGACTTTTCCCTCAAAGTCTATGGTGTTGCAGGGTGCAGATAATAATGCAGTCACACACAAGTCAGTCTCTTTCCATACCTTTACTGATGTTGTTGGCAGGTATGTCCCGGGAAGCTGGTCAGGTTGGAGAATGCACATTCAGGAAATTGCTGAGCAGGTTTGAGGCCTCCTTTACCTTAATGTGTATGAGTCCTAACTTGCATAAAGTCAAGTTTAACTCCAGATGCTACAGCTACGCCCGGCCGACATTGTGGTAGAGCCTTTTCTGTCTCTGATAATCAGATGTTGGAAAGAACTAAGTCGTGGTGGCTGATCAGGCCGACTCCGTCCCGTTCTCCCTGACTCCAGTTACGTATCAACACTTAGGGCTACCTTCTGCGACTTGAAGTCCAGCAAGGCCTCCAGGTTTTCTATCACTAGCCGTGAAGTACTAGCAATGCTTCGGACCCGGTGTCTGGTTAAACTGAGTGAAGGTGATCTGTCACCGAAAACACTCTTTCTTCTTTCTCCACTCGCCTGTCGCCCTGCTCTCACCCTTAACATAAGCACGGGTAGCAGTAGGTGTAGTTGTCAGCTTTCCTTCCAATGCTCGCTGATCTGCTCTCAGTTGACTCGATGCTATAACTGCTGTAATCCCCTTCTTTCTTTCCTTTCTAAACTCTGTCCAGAGCAGCTCACAGGACGTTCCGTCAGACTGTATACACGCTGTAGCTCCGAGAGTTACTTTCCACGTTCTAGAGAATACAGGCAGCTTGTTCTGAGATAGCAGTTTCGGCTGTAGCTCTGGCTAGACTAGAGTAAGTCCTTCTACTCGTACTAGCCTCCACTTCACTTCAAGATGAGCTAATCAAGCTCTGTCAGGAACCAGTCTTCTCTCCTCTCCCTCCAAGACTCTGACTCTCTGGATGTCTCTCCCCTCCTACTACATCACACTGACTTAAATAGTCTAAGATGCCCTCTGGTGGCAGTGTTGGAAGTGTGCGTGAATGAATATCAGGCTTCACAATTACCTTATCTGTGCACTCTCCAGGAAACATGTGTACCAAGCGCAGCTGGGCCACACATCATAACAGTGATACCATTGAATAGAATAGAGAATCAGGGAGTTGAAAGCTCCTGATCCACCATTCAGCCTTCACCTGTGAATCTAAGACTTTGTGCACTGCAGGTACAATGACGTCACTACATCACACCTGTAGTATGGAGCCTCAGTACTCTCACTGCACAAACCGGAGCACCTCGGGACAGGATTGGGTTGAGTAGTGTGTGTTTTTTTTTAAACATCAGGAATTGTGGGGGCAGCATATTAAGAGAAGAGCTGTTTGGGCTCTCATACTGAATGTGTGGCTGGTATGGGCCATTATGTTGAATAGGGAGGGCTGTGGTGGACTATAAATGTCTCCATACTGAGTGGGGGTCCTAATTTCATGTAGCAGGTTGTGGTGGCCATAATACTGTGTGAGGTGCTGTGGGGGCCGTCATACTATGTGGGGTCTGTGGAGGCCATCATACTGTGTGGGAGACCTCATTCTGAGCTACATGGTACACAGGAGAACAATTTCCTTGTGTTGTAGTTGTTTTTGTCAGATCACCAGTGAGGCTGAATTAAGAGATTAGGCCCTCAGGTAACGAGCGCTCAGAGAAAAGCATGCACACTGGTTATGAGCAAGTCACTTTTTCTAGTTTATTCACACAAGTAGCAGTATTTTATACCATTTACAGCAATGTATCTCAGTGTAACTCATGTAGCCCCCCTGTTACCCAGGTCTCGATTACCTTTATTTACCATGTACCCAAAACATGTTTTTGCAGACTATTGAAAACAGTGCATATGAGATAAGAAGTATAAAATCCTTGAATCGGATACTATAAGGCTACAACAATATAAGAACAAATTCTAGCAAAAGAAGGAAAAACATTAACCCTTCTGTATCACTTGTGATGAGTCAGATAGAAAGTGAGAAATACAGACCTTTGGTCTATCTGATTGCAGTCCTGAATTGATATGGTGTTGTGTGCCAGGATGGAGACAGCAGATAGTACGTTCTGAAGGAGATCAAAGATATAATGGCAGTGGGAATCTGGATTGCAGGCAGGGAGAATAGCGGAGACGAAGAGTAGGGCAAGGTCCTTAGCTCAGGTTTGCTGCACTATTATGGATTGTAACAAAACAAAAGTTATGCACTCCCACATGTAACTGGAAAGTTCCTGACTGCATAATGCAGAAGACTCTTTCATAAAGTGTTGTGCCTGCTATATGATGTATATACTTCTCATTATTATTATTATTATAGCACCATTTATTCCATGGCGCTTTACATGTGAGGAGGGGTATACATAATAAAAACAAGTACAGTAATCTTAAACAATACAAGTCACGACTGGTACAGGAGGAGAGAGAACTCACAATCTACAAGGGATGGGTGAGGATACAGTAGGCGAGTGTAGAGCTGGCCGTGCAGTGGTTTGGTCAATCGGTAGTTACTGCAGGTTGTAGGCTTGTCGGAAGAGGTAGGTCTTCAAGTTCTTTTGAAGGTTTCCACGGTGGGCGAGAGTCTGATATGTTGTGGTAGAGAGTTCTAGAGTAGGGGTGATGCGCAGGAGAAATCTTGTATGCGATTGTGGGAAGAGGAGATAAGAGGGGAGTCAAGAAGGAGATCTTGTGAGGATCTGAGGTTGCGTGCAGGTAAGTACCGTAGACGAGGTCACAAATGTATGGAGGACACAGGTTGTAGATGTTAGAACCCTCTTGTTAGGTTTTGTTTCAGTTTGCTGGTCACATGACCTTTTTACCCTATTTAGTCTGGCTCCGCCCTTCTGGCTTTGCTGGACTACATTGTATTATCTACTCTTAAGCTAGCCGGTGCTTAGGTGCCTTACTCTGTCAGTTTTGCTTGATCTTAGGATCTCTTAGTATTTGTTTTCTGTTTTATTTTCCCTGCTACACTTTCTGTTAGCAGGTGTCCACTTTTTCACCCAGTCCCTAGATCTTGTAGGGATTCCTCACTCGCAACTATAGGTCTTCGTTCAGACTAGCTGAGGACTTTAGCGGGTCTGGTCGCAGGATCAGGTCCCCCATTACATCGTAGTGATCCAGCTCAGTCCTATTGTAGGGACAGAATTCCCACCTTTCCTTAGTGGTTGTAGCAGATCATAACAGTAGATGGCTTTATATGCCGTTCTTAGGGTTTTGAACTGGAGTCTATGGGTAATGGGGAGCCAGTGAAGGGATTGACAGAGGGGAGAGGCCGGGGAATAGCGTGGGGAGAGATAGATTATTTGGGCAGCAGAGTTTAGAATAGATTGGAGAGATGTGAGAGTGTTAGAGGAGAGGCCACAGAGCAGGAGGTTGCAGTAATCGAGGCGGGAGATAATGAGGGCATGGACTAGGGTTTTTCAGATTCTTAGTTGAGGAATGTACAGATCTGTTTTGAATGTGTTAGAAATGAATTCTGAGCAGAAGCTCCCTCTGGTGTTTACAAACAGTACTGAACCATTCAATGAAGATTGTGAAGATTGGCAATCAGGAGTTACAGACTGGTCTTATATAAGGGAGGTTCCCTCCCATCAAGGTTGCCGGTGATCAATTGTTCTTGTCTCAACTTTGGTTCCTGGTTCACTTGGAAGCTTGCTGAGTCTTGCCTGCATCTTCTGCTAACAGATAAGATATTTTCTGTTTTTAATTTTGTGCTTGCTTTTTGCATTTTTCCCTGCACTTCTGTGGAGGTCAGCCAGGTCCCCTCCACGGGCTTGTGCTCCTCTCAGTTTATCTGAGCCACTGTTATTTGTTCATTTGCCTTTTCCAGTTTTTTCAGTGGCTGCGGCTTAGTTTTGTTACACCAGAGAACTAATTTAGGTGGTGGAGGTCGTGTGATCTCAGGTGTTTTTGCAATTAGTAGAGTTGGTATTTTTTTAGGGTTTTTTGGATTGCAGTAAGTGTCCTTCCTATCCTTTTCTTTCTAGGAAGATTGGGCCCCAACGTTTGCTCATACTATTTTCTGTCTGTGTCTGTATTTCCTCTTGTCTAACTGCCATTACATGTTTGGGGGCTTTCTATGTTCTTTGGGGATCTGCTCCGGGGCAGATAGCTTTCCTCTTTCTATCTTTAGGTGTAGTTAACCTCTCAGGCTGTGACGAGTCATCTAGGACCAACGTAGGAACGCTCCACGGCTGCCTTTAGTTGTGGTGGTTAGTCAGGGTACTGCAATCCAGTAGATTCCAACCTCTCTGGTGTATTGCCGTTTTTGCCTGCTCTCCTCAGCTACCAAATCATAACAGTATCACCGGCCTAACTGAAAATTATATGGTACTCACAGAAGGGAAAAATAGTGTGAAAAAAAAAAAGTCAGTTGTCAGAGATTTTTTTTTTTTCTGTTTGTTGCATTTTTTTTTCCCTCTTTTTCTCTGGGTGCTGAGGATTTTTTTTCTCTCAATGGAGTTTGCACAGTTGTCTGGCCGTGTGGCTCAGCTTGCCACTGAAGTTCGGAGTATTGCTACCTATCTTGCAGGGTTGCCTATTGTGGAACCTAGGATCCCCATGCCAGATTTGTTTTTAGGGGATCGAGCTAAATTTCTGAATTTCAAAATAACTGTAAGTTGTTTTTTGCCTTAAAACCTAAGTCCTCAGGGAACGCAGCACAGCAGGTTCAAATTGTCATCTCTCTCCTGCGCGGCGATCCTCAGGATTGGGCTTTTTCCCTGACACCTGGGGCCCCTGTTTTGAGTAATGTTGATGCATTTTTTCTGGCTCTGGGGTTATTGTTCGATGAACCTAATGTCACTGATCTGTTGTGAATAGGCTGGAAATGAGTTCTGAGCAGAGGCTCCCTCTGGTGGTTACAAGCGGTGCTGGTCTGTCCAGTGAAGATTGTGAGGATTGGGAATCAGGTGTTACTGACTGGTCTTATATAAGGGAGTCACCTTCCCATCAGGGTTGCCGGTGATCAATTGTTCTGGTCTCAATCCTTGAATCCTGTTTTCCTTGTAGCCTGCTGTGTCGTGTCTGCATCTCCTGCTATCAGATAAGACATTTTCTTCTTTTTTTTTGTGCTAGATTTTTGCATTTTGTCCTGCACTTCTGTGGGGGCCTTCAGGGTCCCCTCCGGGGGCTTTTGCCCTCTCAGTTAGTTCAGCCACTGATGTTTGTACTTTTGCTTTTTGCAGTTTTTCAGTGGCTGCTGTTTTGATTTTGTTACACCAGAGAACTAATTTAGGTGGTAGAGGTCGTGTGATCTCAGGTGTTTTTGAAATTAGTAGAGCTGGTGCTTTTCAGGGTTTTCTGGGATTGCAGTAAGTACCCTTCCTATCCTTTTCTATTTAGTTAGTTTGGGCCCCAGCGTTGGCTCATGCTATTTTCTTTCTGTGTCAGTGTTTCTTCTTGTCTAACCGCCATTACATGTTTGGGGGCTTTTTATTATCTTTGGGGATCTGCTCCGGGGCAGATAGCTTTCCTCTTTCTATCTTTAGGTGTAATTAGTTTCTCAGGCTGTGACGAGGCGTCTAGGACCAACGTAGGAACGCTCCACGGCTGCCTCTAGTTGTGGTGGTTAGTCAGGGTACTGCAATCTCATAGATTCAAACTGCTCTGGTGTATTGCCTTTTTACCTGCACTCCTCAGCTACCAAATCATAACAGTATCACCGGCCTAAAATTTAATTTTGTATGGTACTCACAGAAGGGAAAGATATTGTGAAAGAAAAAAAAAAAAAACGTTGTCAGAGTTGTCAGAGATATTTTTCTGTTTGTTGCATTTTTTTTTTTTTCCCTCTGTATCTCTGGGTGCTGGGGAGGATCTTTTCTCTCAATGGAGTTTGCACAGTTGTCTGGCCGTGTGGATCAGCTTGCCACTGAGGTTCAGAGTATTGCTGCATATCTTGCTAGGTTGCCTGTTGTGGAACCTAGGATCCCCATGCCAGATTTGTTTTTAGGGGATCGAGCTAAGTTTCAGAATTTCAAAAATAATTGTAAATTGTTTTTTTGCCTTAAAATCTAAGTCCTCAGGGAACGCAGCGCAGCAGGTTCAAATTGTCATCTCTCTCCTGCGCGGCGATCCTCAGGATTGGGCTTGATCCCTGACACCTGGGGATCCTGTTTTGAGTGATGTTGATGCATTTTTTCAGGCTTTGGGGTTATTGTACGATGAGCCTAATGTCACTGATCAAGCTGAAAAAGCCTTGTTGGCATTAAATCAGGGGCTTGATGACGCTGAGTTATACTGTCAGAGATTCCGTAGGTGGGCAGTCCTGACCAAGTGGAATGACGACGCTTTGGCGGCCCTTTTCCGGAAGGGTCTGTCAGATAATGTAAAGGATGTTATGGTGGGATTCCCTGTCCCCTCTGGTCTCAATGATTCTATGTCATTAGCGATTCAAATTGACAGACGTTTGCGTGAGCGGAGAAGTATGCGTGGAATAGTGTTGCCTTGTGAACCTGCTTCTGAATCCATGCAGTGTGATAGAGTGGTGTCTGGGGCACAGCGTCATGAGTTTCGAAAGCGCAATGGGTTATGTTTCTACTGTGGTGATGCCTCTCATGCTATTTCATATGAAAAAATAACCGTGTGCACAACCAAGAAGGTGCCAGAGTGAGTAGGTTCCCACACCGTATCTAATAGAAAATGAACTCGGCACTCAACTTTAGTATGTGAGAATAAAGATTTTTATTCACAGTAGTAACACGAAACGTTTCGGTCCTATATCATGGACCTTCATCAGTCACAGATACTACTGGGAAGGGGGTTGATCCACATAGGGAAGAAAGAAAGGGCTGGATATAGCCTGTATTGGTGGGGTGAGATGAGGAAGAGGACAATGCCTCTATTGCACTAGTAACCTGTTGTGAAGGAGTCCGGCAGTGAGGATAGGTCTCTGCATTGGACGCGGTGTCCACCGCACTCAGACTAGCGGTGGACACCGCGTCCAATGCAGAGACCTATCCTCACTGCCGGAGTCCTTCACAACAGGTTACTAGTGCAATAGAGGCATTGTCCTCTTCCTCATCTCACCCCACCAATACAGGCTATATCCAGCCCTTTCTTTCTTCCCTATGTGGATCAACCCCCTTCCCAGTAGTATCTGTGACTGATGAAGGTCCATGATATAGGACCGAAACGTTTCGTGTTACTACTGTGAATAAAAATCTTTATTCTCACATACTAAAGTTGAGTGCCGAGTTCATTTTCTCATGCTATTTCAGTCTGCCCTAAGCGGGGAAGACGTTTTGCATGCTCAGTTGTCTTGGGTAATGTTCAGACTAAGTTTTTATTAACTGTCACTCTGATATGCTCTCTGTCCTCATTTTCTGCTCAGGCTTTCGTTGATTCTGGAGCAGCTATTAACCTGATGGATTATGATTATGCTAAACGTTGTGGGTTTCCCTTGATACCCCTACAGTAGTCTATTCCCCTACTGGGGATCGATTCTACCCCTTTGGCTGAGAATAAACCTCAGTTCTCTACTCAGGTGATAATGAGGGTTGAACCTGATCACCAGGAGTGCTGCAAATTTTTGGTTCTCTATAATCTGCATGATATTATCGTACTGGGTTTCCCTTGGTTACAGTCTCATAATCCTGTTTTGGATTGGAAATCTGTGTCTGTTACCAGTTGGGGCTGCCAATGTGTTAATACCAACACTCCTGTTTTTTCTGCCTCCCCCCAGGCTCAGGATGTTCCTGACTTTTTGATTGATTTTTCTGATGTGTTTAGCGAAAGTAAATCTGCATCCTTGCCTCCCCATAGGAGCTATGACTGCGCTATTGAATTAGTGCCGGGTAGTAAATTCCCTAAAGGTCGCCTTTTTAACTTGTCTGTACCTGAACATGACGCTATGCGGTCTTATATCAAGGAGTCATTGGAGAAGGGTCATATCAGACCATCCTCTTCACCCTTAGGTGCCGGTTTTTTCTTTGTGGCCAAAAAGGATGGTTCATTAAGGCCGTGTATTGATTATCGTCTCTTGAACAATATTACTGTGAAATATCAATATCCGTTACCCTTGATTTCTGACCTGTTTTCCAGGGTGAAAAACGCTACTTGGTTTACCAAGCTTGACCTCAGGGGGGGTATAACCTTATTCGCATTAAGCACGGGGATGAATGGAAGACGGCATTCAATACCCCTGAAGGGCATTTTGAGTACCTAGTGATGCCCTTTGGGCTCACTAATGCTCCTTCCGTCTTCCAGTCCTTCATGAATGACATTTTCAGGGATTTTGTGGACAAATTTCTGATTGTTTATTTGGATGATATCTTGATTTTTTCTAATGACTGGGACTCTCATGTGAAACATGTTCGAACTGTATTCCAGATTTTGAGAGAGAATGCTCTGTATGTGAAGGGATCAAAGTGTCTTTTTGGCGTACAGAGGATCTCATTTCTGGGATTCATTTTGTCCCCATCTGTTATTGAAATGGACCCGGTCAAGGTTCAGGCCATCTGTGATTGGGTCCAACCTACTTCATTAAAGGCTCTTCAAAGATTTTTGGGTTTTGCCAATTTTTATCGTAAATTTATTGGTAATTTCTCGGTTATTGTTAAACCATTAACTGATTTGACCAAAAAGGGTTCTGATGTGGTGAATTGGCCTCCTGAGGTAGTCTCTGCATTTCAGGAACTTAAGCAAAGATTCACTTCTGCTCCTGTTCTACGGCAGCCTGATGTTTCTCTGCCATTTCAGGTGGAGGTTGATGCCTCTGAAATTGGGGCAGGTGCCGTTTTGTCCCAAAAAGATCCAGAGACCTCTAAAAGTAACCCTTGTGCCTTTTTCTCTCGAAAACTTTCTCCTACTGAACGTAATTATGACGTGGGTAATCGGGAGTTATTGGCCATGAAGTGGGCTTTTGAAGAGTGGAGACATTGGCTGGAGGGAGCCAAACATCAGGTGGTGGTCCTTACGGACCATAAGAATCTGGTCTATCTGGAATCTGCCAAGCGACTCAATCCTAGACAGGCCAGGTGGGCCTTGTTTTTCACACGTTTTAATTTTGTGGTTTCCTTTCTTCCTGGCACTAAGAATGTTAAGGCGGATGCCCTCTCGAGGAGTTTCCTTGCGAACTCTCCTGAGTTATCTGATCCTTCTGTTATTTTGAAAGAGGGTGTAGTTCTTTCCGCCATCTCGCCCAATTTGAGACTTGCTCTGGAGGGGTGTCAGGAGGATAGGCCCGAGTGCTGCCCTGTTGGAAAATTGTTTGTCACGGACCAGTGGAAAAAGAGTGTGATGTCTGAGATTCATTGTTCCGCATTGGCTGGGCATCCCGGAATTTTTGGTACCAGAGACTTGGTTAGTCGGTCCTTTTGGTGGCCTACATTGTCACATGATGTCAGGGAATTTGTGCAGTCCTGCGGGACTTGCTCTCGCTCCAAGCCTTGCTCTCGCTCTAGTGGTTTGTTGATGCCATTGCCTGTGCCCAAGAGACCATGGACCCATATCTCTATGGATTTCATTTCCGACCTTCCTGTTTCTCAGAGAATGACCGCCATCTGGGTAATTTGTGATAGGTTTTCCAAAATGATACATCTTGTGCCATTATCTAAGTTGCCTTCCTCCTCTGAATTGGTGCCGTTGTTCCTTCAGCACGTGGTTCGTTTACACGGCATTCCTGAGAACATTGTGTCTGACAGAGGAGTCCAGTTTGTTTCCAGATTTTGGAGGACTTTTTGTTCTAAACTGGGTGTTCAATTGTCTTTCTCCTCGGCATTTCATCCTCAGACCAATGGTCAAACTGAGAGAACAAACCAGACATTGGAGACTTATTTAAGATGCTTTGTGTCTGCTGATCAGGATGACTGGGTCTCTTTTTTGCCTTTGGCTGAGTTTGCTCTTAATAATAGGGCTAGCTCTGCCACTTTGATGTCTCCGTTTTTCTGTAATTCTGGGTTTCACCCTCGATTTTCTTCAGGACAGACGGAGGCTTCTGTCTGTCCAGGTGTTGACTCTGTTGTGGAGCGTATGCAACAGATTTGGGACCAGGTAGTGGAGAGGTTGTCCCTCTCTCAGGAGAAGGCCCAGCGGTTTGCTAACCGGCATAGGACTGATGGTCCTCGGTTTAAAGTAGGGGACTTGGTCTGGTTGTCCTCAAAAAATATTCCTATGAGAGTAGCATCTCCTAAATTTAAGCCTAGGTTCATTGGACCTTATAAGATGATGGAGATTATTAATCCTGTTTCTTTTCGTTTGCTTCTTCCAGGGACATTTAAGATCCATAACGTGTTCCACAAGTCCTTGTTGAAGAGGTTTGTTGAGCCAGTGGTTCCTGCTGCTGTGCCTCCTGACCCTGTTTTGGTTGAGGGCAATCTGGAGTATGTGGTTGAGAAAATATTAGATTCTCGTTTTTCTAGACGGAAACTCCAGTATTTGGTTAAATGGAGAGGTTATGGTCAGGAAGACAATTCTTGGGTGTTTGCTTCGGACATCCATGCTAGGAGACTTATCCGTGCGTATCATAGAACTCATCCTGACCGACCTGGTTGCTCAAATGAGGGTTCGGTGACCCCTCCTCAAGGGGGGGGTACTGTTGTGAATGGGCTTGAGATGAGTTCTGAGCAGAGGCTCCCTCTGGTGGTTACAAGCGGTGCTGGTCTGTCCAGTGAAGATTGTGAGGACTGGGAATCAGGTGTTACTGACTGGTCTTATATAAGGGAGTCACCTTCCCATCAGGGTTGCCGGTGATCAATTGTTCTGGTCTCAATCCTTGAATCCTGTTTCCCTTGTAGCCTGCTGTGTCATGTCTGCATCTCCTGCTATCAGATAAGACATTTTCTTCTTTTTGTTTTTGTGCTAGATTTTTGCATTTTGTCCTGCACTTCTGTGGGGGCCTTCAGGGTCCCCTCCGGGGGCTTTTGCCCTCTCAGTTAGTTCAGCCACTGATGTTTGTACTTTTGCTTTTTGCAGTTTTTCAGTGGCTCCTGTTTTGATTTTGTTACACCAGAGAACTAATTTAGGTGGTAGAGGTCGTGTGATCTCAGGTGTTTTTGAAATTAGTAGAGTTGGTGCTTTTCAGGGTTTTCTGGGATTGCAGTAAGTACCCTTCCTATCCTTTTCTATTTAGTTAGTTTGGGCCCCAGCGTTTGCTCATGCTATTTTCTTTCTGTGTCAGTGTTTCTTCTTGTCTAACCGCCATTACATGTTTGGGGGCTTTCTATTATCTTTGGGGATCTGCTCCGGGGCAGATAGCTTTCCTCTTTCTATCTTTAGGTGTAATTAGTTTCTCAGGCTGTGACGAGGCGTCTAGGACCAACGTAGGAACGCTCCACGGCTGCCTCTAGTTGTGGTGGTTAGTCAGGGTACTGCAATCTCATAGATTCCAACTGCTCTGGTGTATTGCCTTTTTACCTGCCCTCCTCAGCTACCAAATCATAACACACCTGGGGACCCTGTTTTAAGTAATGTTGATGCATTTTTTCTGGCTCTGGGGTTATTGTACGATGAACCTAATGTCACTGATCTGTTGTGAATAGGCTGGAAATGAGTTCTGAGCAGAAGCTCCCTCTGGTGGTTAAAAACGGTACTGGACTGTCCAGTGAAGATTGTGAGGATTGGGAATCAGGTGTTACTGACTGGTCTTATATAAGGGAGTCGCCTTCCCATCAGGGTTGCCGGTGATCAATTGTTCTGGTCTCAATCCTTGATTCCTGTTTCCTTGGTAGCCTGCTGTGTCGTGTCTGAATCTCCTGCTTACAGATAAGACATTTTCTTCTTTTTGTTTTTGTGCTTGATTTTTGCATTTTGTCCTGCACTTCTGTGGGGGCCTTCAGGGTCCCCTCTGGGGGCTTTTGCCCTCTCAGTTCAGTTCAGCCACTGATGTTTGTACATTTGCTTTTTCCAGTTTTTTCAGTGGCTGCTGTTTTGATTTTGGTTACACCAGAGAACTGATTTAGGTGGTAGAGGTCGTGTGATCTCAGGTGTTTTTGAAATTAGTAGAGTTGGTGCTTTTCAGGGTTTTTTGGGATTGCAGTAAGTGCCCTTCCTATCCTTTTCTATTTAGGTAGTTTGGGCCCCAACGTTTGCTCATACTATTTTCTGTCTGTGTCAGTATTTCTTCTTGTCTAACCGCCATTACATGTTTGGGGGCTTTCTATGTTCTTTGGGGATCTGCTCCGGGGCAGATAGCTTTCCTCTTTCTATCTTTAGGTGTAGTTAGTTTCTTAGGCTGTGACGAGGCGTCTAGGACCAACGTAGGAACGCTCCACGGCTGCCTCTAGTTGTGGTGGTTAGTCAGGGTACTGCAATCTCATAGTTTCCAACTGCTCTGGTGTATTGCCTTTTTTACCTGTACTCCTCAGCTACCGAAACATAACAGTATCACCGGCCTAACAAATTGAAAATTATATTGTACTCTCAGAAGGGAAAAAAAAAATATTGTTAAAGAAAAAAGTTGTCAGAGATTTTTTTTTTTTCTCCCTCTGTATCTCTGGGTGCTGGGGAGGATTTTTTCTTTTCTCTCAATGGAGTTTGCACGGTTGTCTGGCCGTGTGGATCAGCTTGCCACTGAGGTTCGGAGTATTACTACCTATCTTGCTGGGTTGCCTGTTGTGGAACCTAGGATTCCCATGCCAGATTTGTTTTTAGGGGATCGAGCTAAGTTTCTGAATTTCAAAAATAACTGTAAATTGTTTTTTACCTTAAAATCTAAGTCTTCAGGGAACGCAGCGCAGCAGGTTCAAATTGTCATCTCTCTCCTGCGCGGCGATCCTCAGGATTGGGATTTTTCCCTGACACCTGGGGATCCTGTTTTGAGTGATGTTGATGCATTTTTTCAGGCTTTGGGGTTATTGTACGATGAGCCTAATATCACTGATCAAGCTGAAAAAACTTTGTTGGCATTAAATCAGGGGCTTGAGGACGCTGAGTTATACTGTCAGAGATTCCGTAGGTGGGCAGACCTGACCAAATGGAATGACGACGCTTTGGCAGCTCTTTTTCGGAAGGGTCTGTCAGATAATGTAAAGGATGTTATGGTGGGATTCCCTGTTCCCTCTGGGCTCAATGATTCTATGTCATTAGCGATTCAAATTGACAGACAATTGCGTGAGCGGAAAGGTATGCGTGGAATAATGTTGCCTTGTGAACCTGCTTCTGAATCCATGCAGTGTGATAGAGTGGTTTCTGGGGCACAGCGTCATGAATTTCGAAAGCGCAATGAGTTATGTTTCTACTGTGGTGATGCCTCTCATGCTATTTCTGTCTGCCCTAAGCGGAGAAGACGTTTTGCTCGCTCAGTTGTCTTGGGTAGTGTTCAGACTAAGTTTTTATTAACTGTTACCCTGATATGCTCTCTGTCCTCATTTTCTGCTCAGGCTTTTGTTGATTCTGGAGCAACTATTAACTTGATGGATTTTGATTTTGCTAAACGATGTGGGTTTCCCTTGATACCCCTACGGAAGTCTATTCCCCTACTGGGGATCGATTCTACCCCTTTGGCTGAGAATAAACCTCAGTTCTCTACTCAGGTGATAATGAGGGTAGAACCTGATCATCAGGAGAGTTGCAAATTTTTTGGTTCTGTATAATCTGCATGACATTATCGTACTGGGTTTCCCTTGGTTACAGTCTCATAATCCTGTTTTGGATTGGAAATCTGTGTCTGTTACCAGTTGGGGCTGCCAATGTGTTAATACCAACACTCCTGTTTTTTCTGCCTCCCCCAGGCTCAGGATGTTCCTGACTTTTTGATTGATTTTTCTGATGTGTTTAGCGAAAGTAAATCTGCATCCTTACCTCCCCATAGGAGCTATGACTGCGCTATTGAATTAGTGCCTGGTAGTAAATTCCCTAAAGGTCGCCTTTTTAACTTGTCTGTACCTGAACATGACGCTATGCGGTCTTATATCAAGGAGTCATTGGAGAAGGGTCATATCAGACCATCCTCTTCACCCTTAGGTGCCGGGTTTTTCTTTGTGGCCAAAAAGGATGGTTCATTAAGGCCGTGTATTGATTATCGTCTCTTGAACAATATTACTGTGAAATATCAATATCCGTTACCCTTGATCTCTGATTTGTTTTCCAGGGTGAAAAACGCTACTTGGTTTACCAAGCTTGACCTCAGGGGGGCATATAACCTTATTCGCATTAAGCACGGGGATGAATGGAAGACGGCATTTAATACCCCTGAAGGGCATTTTGAGTACCTTGTGATGCCCTTTGGGCTCACTAATGCTCCTTCTGTCTTCCAGTCCTTCATGAATGACATTTTCAGGGATTTTGTGGATAAATTTCTGATTGTTTATTTGGATGATATCTTTATTTTTTCCAATGACTGGGACTCTCATGTAAAACATGTTCGGACTGTGTTCCAGATTTTGAGAGAGAATGCTCTATATGTGAAGGGATCAAAGTGTCTTTTTGGCGTTCAGAGGATCTCATTTCTGGGATTCATTTTGTCCCCATCTGTTATTGAAATGGACCCGGTCAAAGTTCAGGCCATTTGTGATTGGGTCCAACCTACTTCATTAAAGGCTCTTCAAAGATTCTTGGGTTTTGCCAATTTTTATCGTAAATTTATTGGTAATTTCTCTGTTATTGTTAAACCATTAACTGATTTGACCAAGAAGGGTTCTGATGTGGTGAATTGGCCTCCTGAGGCAGTCTCTGCATTTCAGGAACTTAAGCAGAGATTCACTTCTGCTCCTGTTCTACGGCAGCCTGATATTTCTCTACCATTTCAGGTGGAGGTTGATGCCTCTGAAATTGGGGCAGGTGCCGTTTTGTCCCAAAGAAATCCAGAGACCTCTAAAAGTAACCCTTGTGCCTTTTTCTCTCGAAAATTTTCTCCCACTGAACGTAATTATGACGTGGGTAATCGGGAGTTATTAGCCATGAAGTGGGCTTTTGAAGAGTGGAGACATTGGCTGGAGGGAGCCAAACATCAGGTGGTGGTCCTTACGGACCATAAGAATCTAGTTTATCTGGAATCTGCCAAGCGACTTAATCCTAGACAGGCCAGGTGGGCCTTGATTTTCATACGTTTTAATTTTGTGGTTTCATTTCTTCCTGGCACTAAAAATGTTAAGGTGGATGCCCTCTCGAGGAGTTTCCTGGCGGACTCTCCTGAGTTATCTGATCCTTCTGTTATTTTGAAAGAGGGTGTAGTTCTTTCCGCCATCTCGCCCAATTTGAGACTGGCTCTGGAGGGGTGTCAGGAGGATAAGCCTGAGCGCTGCCCTGTTGGGAAATTGTTTGTCCCAGACCGGTGGAAAAAGAGTGTGATGTCTGAGATTCATTGTTCCGCGTTGGCCGGTCATCCCGGAATTTTTAGTACCAGAGACTTGGTTAGTCGGTCCTTTTGGTGGCCTACCTTGTCTCGTGATGTCAGGGAGTTTGTGCAGTCCTGCGGGACTTGCTCTCGCTCCAAGCCTTGCTCTCGTTCTGGTGGTTTGTTGATGCCATTACCTGTGCCCAAGAGACCATGGACCCATATCTCTATGGATTTCATTTCCGACCTCCCTGTTTCTCAGAGAATGACCGTCATGTGGGTGATTTGCGATAGGTTTTCCAAAATGATACATCTTGTGCCATTACCTAAGTTGCCTTCCTCCTCTGAATTGGTGCCGTTGTTTCTTCAGCACGTGGTTCGTTTACACGGCATTCCTGAGAACATTGTGTCTGACAGAGGAGTCCAGTTTGTTTCCAGATTTTGGAGGACCTTTTGTTCTAAAATTGGTGTTCAATTGTCTTTCTCCTCGGCGTTTCATCCTCAGACCAATGGTCAAACTGAGAGAACAAACCAGACATTGGAGACTTATTGTCACGCTGTATCACAGATACACATATGATGTCAGTAATCAATACTAAGAGGGACAACATGCAATATAACACATAAATAGGAAATCTCAACATGTACATAAAGTATAGTATTACCTGACATAATATCCGTTGTACTGTGGGTGAATCCTGAAGACGTATAATGCTGTACTCAGGCTGCAGGTGGACCGGGGTCTATGCTGACCCTAGACTGGGGACCTGACTAGTCCCTCAACCTGGAGGTACTGTCAATGGTACAGAGGTCCAGGCCGCCAACGTAACCCTGTCTCCTATAAGTCCCTGACAACTGTAATCTAGTCCTCAGAAGGACCCTGATTACCACACAGGGAATAGGCAGGTTACTGCTTAACAAACAGTATAGACAAACGAGACAGACAGGGGACAAAGCCAACACTGTCTTGCATACAACACTTAAACACAGAGGGAACACAAAAGGTCTAGGAGATAAACTATAATCGAGGAGAGGAGAAACCACAAAGGAACTCTTAACTTAAGTCTTCTCATGACCTGATCCAAACTGCTGGTCTGCATGTAAGCTTTTACCGGCATCTAACAAGCAGACTGGCAGGTATATAAAGGAAGCTAATTAGTGCATAATCAAAAGCAGCCGGGCGAGGCTGGACCTAGTCTTAGCAAAGAGCTAGGTAAAATTAACTCCCTCACTACCAAACACAAAGAAACAGCAACTCAGCTGCGAGAAGTCAGAATGTGCAATCGCGACGATCTTCATGGCGATACACCCATGACAGTACCCCCCTTCTACGAGGGGCCTCCGGACCCTCAGGGCCAGGTCTGCCCGGGTAAGTTGTGTGGAAGGTCCGAACCAATCGATCTGCGTTAATATCAGACGCAGGGACCCACGTCCTCTCCTCAGGACCATACCCCTTCCAATGAACCAAGTACTGAAGGGACCGGCGATTCAGACGTGAGTCAATGATCTTCGACACTTGAAATTCTAAGTTACCATTGACCACCACTGGAGGAGGAGGTAGAGGTGACGGTATAACTGGCGCCACGTACCTCTTAAGCAACGATTTGTGGAACACATTGTGGATTTTAAACGTAGGAGGGAGGTCCAGACGAAATGCCACAGGATTAATTATAGAACTGATCCTGTATGGACCGATGAACCTGGGACCCAGTTTCCAGGAGGGAACCTTGAGTTTTATATTCTTGGTAGACAACCATACCAGATCGTTCACACAAAGGTCCGGACCAGACACTCTCCTCCTATCAGCCCTCCGTTTGTAACGGTTCCCCATAGCACTCAGATTATTCAGTACTCCTCTCCAAACTGAAGCAAGTGACGACGAGAATCGTTCCTCCTCAGGAACCCCAGAAGGGCCCCCCCCATTGAAAGTACAAAACTGGGGATGAAAACCATATGCCCCAAAAAACGGGGACTTACCAGTGGACTCGCTCCGCCTATTATTAAGAGCGAACTCTGCCAGAGGCAAGAAAGAAGACCAGTCCTCCTGGTTCTCTGAGACAAAACACCGAAGGTATGTCTCTAGGCTCTGATTCAGACGCTCTGTCTGACCATTGGTCTGCGGATGAAAAGCCGAGGAAAACGACAACTGCATCCCCGACGTGAACAAAATGCCCTCCAGAATTTGGACACAAACTGAGACCCCCTATCTGACACCACATCAGAAGGCAACCCGTGAAGTCTCACAATCTCCCCAATGAACACCTGCGCCAGAGTTTTAGCATTAGGAAGAGCAGGAAGAGCAATGAAATGTGCCATCTTACTGAACCTGTCAACTACAACTAGAATGACAGTCTTCCCTGACGACGGAGGGAGGTCCGTAATGAAGTCCATAGACAGATGAGTCCATGGACGCTCCGGAATTTTCAAAGGCAAGAGGGTCCCAGACGGACGGGTATGAGGGGTCTTAGAGCGAGCACAAACTCCACAGGACGCGACAAAAGTTATTACCTCTTTATTTAAGTTAGGCCACCAAAACCGGCGAGAAAGGAGATCCACAGTTGCTTTACTCCCTGGGTGTCCTGCTAAAGCAGAATTATGATGTGCCTCGATAACTTTTTGTCTCAACTGATTAGGAACAAACAGTTTACCTGGAGGTCCTACAGTGGCGTCCCCCTGAGCCTCCAATACCTCCTCCTCAAGCTCCGAGCATACAGCCGACACTACCACTCCCTCCTGAAGGATAGGAACCGGGTCATCCGTTTTCCCGGCCCCTGGGAAACTACGAGATAAGGCATCAGCCTTAACATTTTTTGACCCAGGACGATATGTGACGACAAAATTAAACCTGGTAAAAAACAACGACCATCTAGCTTGTCTAGAATTCAGACGCTTTGCAGATTCTAAATACAGCAGGTTCTTGTGATCAGTAATAACGGTGACCGGGTGGACTGCCCCCTCCAAAAAGTGACGCCACTCCTCAAAAGCCAACTTAATGGCCAAGAGTTCCCTATTGCCGACATCATAATTCCTCTCGGCGGGCGACAATTTCTTGGAGAAGAAAGCGCACGGACGCCATTTACCAGGGGACGGACCTTGGGATAATACTGCACCCACCCCTACGTCAGACGCGTCTACCTCCACAATGAACGGTTGTGAAGCATCTGGTTGAATGAGTATGGGGGCCGAAGCAAAACATTTTTTCAAGGATGAAATGCTTGACAAGCTTTGTCAGACCACCTAGAAAAATCCGTCCCTTTTTTCGTCATGTCAGTGAGAGGTTTGACAACAGATGAGAAATTACGAATAAATTTCCGGTAGTAGTTAGCAAACCCCAGGAAACGCTGCAGTGCCTTAAGATCCTCTGGCCGATCCCATTCAAGCACTGCTCTCACTTTCTCAGGGTCCATACGGAAACCGGAAGCTGACACCAGGAAACCCAAAAATTGAAGTTCCTGTACGGCGAATACACACTTTTCCCATTTGGCAAACAACTTATCTCACAAGATCTGCAACACCTGTCTCACATGCTCCTGATGAGACACAAGATCTGGCGAGTAAATTAAGATGTCATCTAAATAAACGACCACAAACTGCCCCACAAGGTGGCGAAAGATGTCATTAACAAAATGTTGAAACACCGCCGGGGCAGTAGTCAGACCAAAAGGCATGACAAGGTTCTCATAATGTCCTTCCGGAGTGTTAAACGCCGTCTTCCACTCATCCCCCTCCTTTATCCTAATCAGATTATACGCCCCCCTGAGATCCAACTTAGAGAACCATTTGGCGCCCACAATCTGATTGAAGAGATCAGGAATAAGTGGGAGCGGATACGGATCTCGGACCGTAATCCGATTAAGCTCACGGAAATCCAAGCAAGGGCGTAGGCCTCCATCTTTTTTCTTCACAAAGAAGAACCCCGCAGCCACTGGGGAAGATGAAGGTCTAATATGCCCCTTGGCCAGACTTTCCGAAATATAATCCTTCATAGCCTGCCTCTCAGGACCAGAAAGGTTATATAACCTAGATTTAGGTAATTTAGCATCAGGAAGCAATTTAATTGAGCAGTCATACGCACGATGAGGAGGTAACTCTTGACACCCCTCCTCTGAGAACACATCCTCAAAGTCCTCCAGAAAAGGAGGCAAGGTTCTAGGCACGACCGCACTGATGACCGTTTTCATGCATTTATTCTTGAAAAATTCACCCCACTGGCTTATCTCTCTGGATTGCCAATTAATCACTGGGTTATGTTTAGCCAACCAAGGAAGTCCCAACACAATAGGAGTAGGAAGACCCTCCAACACATAACAAGACAATTGTTCTTTATGTATTGCCCTACTCGAAGGTCTATGTTATGAACAGCTTGTACAAAGCTACCTTGACCGAGAGGTCTGGCGTCAATAGAGAATATAGGGATCGGTTTGGCCAATACACTCAGTTGCATACCTTGCACCTGGGCAAACCGAGCGTCCACCAGATTAGCCCCAGACCCACTATCAAGAAGAACAGAAATCCTCTCAACTCTCGTACCAACCACCACCTCCGCAGGTACGAGAAATTGAGACGGACTTAGGGACGAAATACATACTCCCAGGTTGTCGTCCACCACACAACCTGGGATTAACAGTTTTCCGGCGACTTTTTTGCTCAATGAGGCACGGGATGGACACCCCTCAACAACAAAATGTCCCTCTTTCCCACAGAAGAAACACCTTCTTGTCTTGCAGCGCACCGCCGATCCCCTCCTACGAAATGATGTCCCTCCCAACTGCATAGGCTCCTCAGAACAGACCAGGGGAACCTTAATATAAGGGACTTTAGTAGTAGGTGGAGTCACAACAGGGGGCGGAGTTACCTCGCACCTCTCCCGAAGCCGTCTATCAATACGAATAGCAAGGGCCATAGCAGCCTCCAGTGACGGAGGAGAATCATACTGAGCCAAAACATCTTTTAATTTGTCAGATAACCCTTGACAAAACAGGCTCCTAAGAGCTGGGTCATTCCACTGAGTATCTGTGGCCCATCTACGGAACTCAGAAGAAAATTCCTCCGCTGGACGATCTCCCTGCTGTATCTTACGTAACTTAATTTCAGCAAGGGAGACCCGTTCCGGGTCATCATATACCAGGCCCAGGGCAGTAAAAAAATCGATCTACTGACTGGAGGGCCAGGGAGCCCGGAGGAAGAGAGAACGCCCAGGATTGAGGGTCCCCTTGTAAGAGCGAGATGACAATTCCCACCCTCTGCTCTTCACTCCCCGATGACTGAGGCCGAAGCCGAAAATATAATTTACATGCCTCCCGGAAGGTAAAAAATTTGTCCCGCCCACCAGTGAACCTGTCCGGGAGAGCAACTTTAGGTTCAGACCTGGTTTGCTCCGGGAGAGACAAAACCCTGGACTTAATGTCCTTCAGCTTCATGGATAAACTCTGCAACTGCAGGGCAAACTGGGCAACTGGATCCATGGTAGCTGGGGAGAATCTTTTTGGGCCGGTGAAAATGTCACGCTGTATCACAGATACACATATGATGTCAGTAATCAATACTAAGAGGGACAACATGCAATATAACACATAAATAGGAAATCTCAACATGTACATAAAGTATAGTATTACCTGACATGATATCCGTTGTACTGTGGGTGAATCCTGAAGACGTATAATGCTGTACTCAGGCTGCAGGTGGACCTGGGTCTATGCTGACCCTAGACTGGGGACCTGACTAGTCCCTCAACCTGGAGGTACTGTCAATGGTACAGAGGTCCAGGCCGCCAACGTAACCCTGTCTCCTATAAGTCCCTGACAACTGTAATCTAGTCCTCAGAAGGACCCTGATTACCACACAGGGAATAGGCAGGTTACTGCTTAACAAACAGTACAGACAAACGAGACAGACAGGGGACAAAGCAAACACTGTCTTGCATACAACACTTAAACACAGAGGGAACACAAAAGGTCTAGGAGATAAACTATAATCGAGGAGAGGAGAAACCACAAAGGAACTCTTAACTTAAGTCTTCTCATGACCTGATCCAAACTGCTGGTCTGCATGTAAGCTTTCACCGGCATCTAACAAGCAGACTGGCAGGTATATAAAGGAAGCTAATTAGTGCATAATCAAAAGCAGCCGGGCGAGGCTGGACCTAGTCTTAGCAAAGAGCTAGGTAAAATTAACTCCCTCTCTACCAAACACAAAGAAACAGCAACTCAGCTGCGAGAAGTCAGAATGTGCAATCGCGACAATCTTCGTGGCGATACACCCATGACACTTATCTAAGATGCTTTGTGTCTGCTTGATCAGGATGACTGGGTCTCTTTTTTGCCTTTGGCTGAGTTTGCTCTTAATAATAGGGCTAGCTCTGCCACTTTGATGTCTCCATTTTTCTGTAATTCTGGGTTTCACCCTCGATTTTCTTCAGGACAGACGGAGGCTTCTGTCTGTCCAGGTGTTGACTCTGTTGTGGAGCGTATGCAACAGATTTGGGACCAGGTAGTGGAGAGGTTGTCCCTCTCTCAGGAGAGGGCCCAGCGGTTTGCTAACCGGCATAGGACTGATGGTCCTCGGTTTAAAGTGGGGGACTTGGTCTGGTTGTCCTCAAGAAATATTCCTATGAGAGTGGCATCTCCTAAATTTAAGCCTAGGTTCATTGGACCTTATAAGATCATGGAGATTCTTAATCCTGTTTCTTTTCGTTTGCTTCTTCCAGGGACATTTAAGATCCATAACGTGTTCCACAAGTCCTTGTTGAAGAGGTTTGTTGAGCCAGTGGTTCCTACTACTGTGCCTCCTGACCCTGTTTTGGTTGAGGGCAATCTGGAGTATGTGGTTGAGAAAATATTGAATTCTCGTTTTTCTAGACGGAAACTCCAGTATTTGGTTAAATGAAGAGGTTATGGTCAGGAAGACAATTCTTGGGTGTTTGCTTCGGACATCCATGCTAGGAGACTCATCCGTGCGTATCATAGAACTCATCCTGACCGACCTGGTTGCTTAAATGAGGGTTCGGTGACCCCTCCTCAAGGGGGGGGGTACTGTTGTGAATAGGCTGGAAATGAGTTCTGAGCAGAAGCTCCCTCTGGTGGTTACAAACGGTACTGGACTGTCCAGTGAAGATTGTGAGGCTTGGGAATCAGGTGTTACTGACTGGTCTTATATAAGGGAGTCGCCTTCCCATCAGGGTTGCCGGTGATCAATTGTTCTGGTCTCAATCCTTGATTCCTGTTTCCTTGGTAGCCTGCTGTGTCGTGTCTGAATCTCCTGCTTACAGATAAGACATTTTTGTTTTTGTGCTTGATTTTTGCATTTTGTCCTGCACTTCTGTGGGGGCCTTCAGGGTCCCCTCTGGGGGCTTTTGCCCTCTCAGTTCAGTTCAGCCACTGATGTTTGTACATTTGCTTTTTCCAGTTTTTTCAGTGGCTGCTGTTTTGATTTTGGTTACACCAGAGAACTGATTTAGGTGGTAGAGGTCGTGTGATCTCAGGTGTTTTTGAAATTAGTAGAGTTGGTGCTTTTCAGGGTTTTTTGGGATTGCAGTAAGTCCCCTTCCTATCCTTTTCTATTTAATAAGTTTGGGCCCCAACGTTTGCTCATACTATTTTCTGTCTGTGTCAGTATTTCTTCTTGTCTAACCGCCATTACATGTTTGGGGGCTTTCTATGTTCTTTGGGGATCTGCTCCGGGGCAGATAGCTTTCCTCTTTCTATCTTTAGGTGTAGTTAGTTTCTCAGGCTGTGACGAGGCGTCTAGGACCAACGTAGGAACGCTCCACGGCTGCCTCTAGTTGTGGTGGTTAGTCAGGGTACTGCAATCTCATAGTTTCCAACTGCTCTGGTGTATTACCTTTTTTACCTGTACTCCTCAGTTACCGAAACATAACACTGATCAAGCTGAAAAAACCTTGTTGGCATTAAATCAAGGGCTTGAGGACGCTGAGTTATATTGTCAGAAATTTCGAAAGTGGGCAGTCCTGACCAAATGGAATGATGATGCTTTGGCAGCCCTTTTTCGGAAGGGTCTGTCAGAGAATGTAAAAGATGTTATGGTGGGTTTCCCTGCTCCCTCTGGTCTCAATGATTCTATGTCATTAGCGATTCAAATTGACAGACGTTTGCGTGAGCGTAGAGGTATGCGTGGAATAGTGTTGCCTTGTGAACCAGCTTCTGAACCCATGCAGTGTGATAGAGTGGCTTCTGGGGCACAGCATGATGAGTTTCGAAAACGCAATGGGTTATGTTTCTACTGTGGTGACGCCTCTCATGCTATTTCAGTCTGCCCTAAGCGGGGAAGACGTTTTGCACGCTCAGTTGTCTTGGGTAGTGTTCAGACTAAATTTCTGTTGACTGTTACCCTGATTTGCTCCCTGTCCACATTTTCTGCTCAGGCTTTTGTTGATTCGGGAGCAGCTATTAACCTGATGGATTTTGATTTTGCTAAACGTTGTGGGTTTCCCTTGATACCCCTACGGAAGTCTATTCCCTTACTGGGGATTGATTCTACCCCTTTGGCTGAGAATAAACCCCAGTTCTCTACTCAGATGATAATGAGGGTTGAACCTGATCATCAGGAGAGTTGCAAATTTTTGGTGCTGTATAATCTGCATGACATTATTGTACTAGGTTTCCCTTGGTTACAGTCTCATAATCCTGTTTTGGATTGGAAATCTGTGTCTGTAACCAGTTGGGGCTGCCAATGTGCTAATGCCAACACTCCTGTTTTTTCTGCCTTTCCCCAGGCTCAGGATGTTCCTGACTTTTTGACTGATTTTTCTGATGTGTTTAGCGAAAGTAAATCTGCATCCTTGCCCCCCCATAGGAGCTATGACTGCGCTATTGAATTAATGCCTGGTAGTAAATTCCCTAAAGGTCGCCTTTTTAACTTGTCTGTACCTGAACATGACACTATGCGGTCTTATATCAAGGAGTCATTGGAGAAGGGTCATATCAGACCATCCTCTTCACCCTTGGGTGCCGGTTTTTTCTTTGTGGCCAAAAAGGATGGTTCATTAAGGCCGTGTATTGATTATCGTCTCTTGAACAATATCACTGTGAAATATCAATATCCGTTACCCTTGATTTCTGACCTGTTTTCCAGGGTGAAAAGTGCTACTTGGTTTACCAAGCTTGACCTCAGTGGGGCATATAACCTTATTCGCATTAAGCACGGGGATGAATGGAAGACGGCATTTAATACCCCAGAGGGGCATTTTGAGTACTTAGTGATGCCCTTTGGGCTCACTAATGCTCCTTCCGTCTTCCAGTCCTTCATGAATGACATTTTCAGGGATTTTGTGGATAAATTTCTGATTGTTTATTTGGATGATATCTTGATTTTTTCCAATGACTGGGACTCTCATGTGAAACATGTTCGGACTGTGTTCCAGATTGTGAGAGAGAATGCTCTGTATGTGAAGGGATCAAAGTGTCTTTTTGGCGTACAGAGGATCTCATTTCTGGGATTCATTTTGTCCCCATCTGTTATTGAAATGGACCCGGTCAAAGTTCAGGCCATCTGTGATTGGGTCCAACCTACTTCATTAAAGGCTCTTCAGAGATTCTTGGGTTTTGCCAATTTTTATCGTAAATTTATTGGTAATTTCTCTGTTATTGTTAAACCATTGACTGATTTGACCAAAAAGGGTTCTGATGTGGTGAATTGGCCTCCTGAGGCAGTCTCTGTGTTTCAGGAACTTAAGCAGAGATTCACTTCTCCTGTTCTACGGCAGCCTGATGTTTCTCTGCTATTTCAGGTGGAGGTTGATGCCTCTGAAATTGGGGCAGGTGCCGTTTTGTCCCAAAGAGATCCAGAGACCTCTAAAAGTAACCCTTGTGCCTTTTTCTCTCGAAAATTTTCTCCAACTGAACGTAATTATGACGTGGGTAATCGGGAGTTATTGGCCATGAAGTGGGCTTTTGAAGAGTGGAGACATTGGCTGGAGGGAGCCAAATATCAGGTGGTGGTCCTCACGGACCATAAGAATCTGGTTTATCTGGAATCAGTCAAGCGACTTAGTCATAGACAGGCCAGGTGGGCCTTGTTTTTCACATGTTTTAATTTTGTGGTTTCCTTTCTTCCTGGCACCAAGAATGTTAAGGCGGATGCCCTCTCGAGGAGTTTCCTTGCGGACTCTCCTGAGTTATCTGATCCTGCTGTTATTTTGAAAGAGGGTGTAGCAGGGTGGATTTGATTTAAATCAAACTGATTTAAATCACTAGTCAGTAAGGCTTGATTTAAATCAGTGATTTAAATCAAAGTTTCTACCTAAACTAGTTCTTGCTACTTTAACATGCAAGTAGATGAAGATTTTTAGAATCGCTTTTTATATTACTTTTTTCTCCCCAGTTTAATGGGTTAATCATTCATATTTGGACACCACTGTTCTGTTGTACTTAGGAAGGAGAAAAATAATCCTGACCTTAATAACAATTTAAATAGATTTATTCAACTGAAACAATAACAACATTACAGCATAATGTAGCGTCGGCGTCCTTGCCTTCTGCCAGGCAGGGACGCTGTTCCCCTGCAGCAGCGTCCTCTGCCAGGCAGGGACGTCGCCCCCCTTACCCTTCCTCAGCGTCCTCCTTCCGCCCTGCTGGGGCCGCGCGCTCCTTCCCTGCTGCTGGACTTAGGGCGCGCGCCCGCGCCCTCCCCCGCTCTTAAAGGAGCCGCGCGCATTTTTCAAATAAGTCCCGGCCAATGCCGAAGGACTCCACCCTATATTAAGTGCTTCCTCCTTAATGGAGGTGCCCGAGCAATGTTGTTGTTGCACTGTTTCACTCTGCTTCAGCCCTCAGGTCCCGTTACCAGTTACCTGCCTGTTTCCTGCCCGTTTGCTGTATGCTACCTGTCCGCAAGTCTACCCGGAGGTTCGGACGTCACAAGTGGTGATCCACGGCTATTCCAGAGACTCTTGCCTGCTCGCTTGGGAGCGATCATCTGCCATCTGACTGCAGCCCTACCCGGAGGTTCAGACGTCACAAGCGGTGATCCCCAGCTATTCCAGAGACTCTTGCCTGCTCACTTGGGAGCGATCATCTGCCATCTGACTGCAGCCCTACCCGGAGGTTCGGACGTCACAAGCGGTGATCCCCGGCTGTTCCAGACACTCTCGCCTGCTCACTTGGGAGTGTCCATCCGCCATCTGCCTGCTAGCCTACCGGGAGGCTTCACCATCTCAGGTCGTATATACCTGTCCATCTAGAGACTGCCCCGGTTACTTGCTGTGACAACCTGCCTGTCAATCCAGAGACTGCCCCGGTCACTTGCCGTGACAACCTGCCTGTCTATCCAGAGACTACCCCGGTCACTTGCCGTGACAACCTGCCTGTCTATCCAGAGACTGCCCCGGTCACTTGCCGTGACAACCTGCCTGTCTATCCAGAGACTGCCCCGGTCACTTGCCGTGACAACCTACCTGTCAATCCGGAGACTGCCCCGGTCACTTGCCGTGACAACCTGCCTGTCAATCCAGAGACTGCCCCGGTCACTTGCCGTGATCCTTTCCCGTATAACCAGAGACTGCCCCGTCACTTGCCGTGACTTCCTGTCCGTCTCCCTGGGCGCCACCCGCTCTCTTACAAGTATAACCTTCTTGTATAAATAAAGCTCAGAGGTTCCACCTACCTGACCCGTTACAGTTTGCTCGGGCCATGGAACCCGGTGGCACCCAAACCCCTTCGCTATCTGACCTGTGTCATGAACTGTCTCGTCAGAGGTCTCAACAGGAGTCCATCCTGGGTCATCTGCGGTGTGTTAATTCCCGCCTGGACACTCTGAATACTTCCCCGACAACCACCGCGAGCACCATGACTCGCAATCCGGCAGTTCCGCTGCTTACCAACTCCGTGGTTTCTATTCCAGGACCTCGACTTTCAGCTCCTCCTCGGTTTGGAGGCGACCCTGCTCTGGCTCGGGGTTTCATCAACCAATGTACCCTGCATTTTGAACTCCTGGCACACCAGTTTAACTCTGACCGGGCCAAAATTGCCTTCATCATGTCACATCTCACCGGAGAGGCCCTGGCCTGGCTAAATCCTCTTTGGGAAAGAGAAGATCCTCTGGTGTCTAACCTGTCTGCTTTTCTCTTAGCCTTCCGGAAGGTATTCGATGAACCCGGACGGAAGACCTCCTCTGCATCATCTCTGCTGCGTCTTCGTCAGGAGAGTCTCACCGTGGGTCAATATGCCATAAGGTTTCGTACCCTTGCCTCAGAGCTGGCTTGGGATAATGACGCTCTGATAGCTGTCTTCTGGGAGGGCCTGTCCGGCCGCATTAAAGATGAACTTGCCGGTCGGGACATTCCAACCTCTCTCGATGACCTAATAACTCTGGCCAATCGAATTGATCTACGATTCCAGGAGCGAGCCAAAGAGGTCACCCGTGAGAGAAGGTTTCCTCGCCTAGCTCCTTCATTTCAGAGACCTGTAACTCCTTCCGTATCTCCTCAAGTGCCCCCGGCAGAGCCCATGCAGGTCGACCAGACCAAGATGGTCAAAGCCCGTCAGGACTCACGCCGTGCTGAGGGGAGTTGCTTCTACTGTGGCAGTAAGGAGCACCGGATCCGTACCTGCCCAGAGAGGTCGGGAAACGCCTGTGTCTAGGTTCGCTCGGAGAGGTCCACCTAGACAAGAATAAATCCTCTTCATCCCTGCTGCTGTCTGTCTCAATTCTCCTCGGTGAGAACCGTTACTTCGAACTAGCCCAACTTGATTCTGGAGCAGCTGGGAATCTCGTTTCACAGGCTCTGGTAGAGAAATATCGCATTCCCACCAAACCTCTGCTTGAACCAGTATCTGTTGCTGCTGTAGATGGGGGTCTTCTACCACGTCCCATCCAGCTTATCACCGAGGCTATAACCCTGCAGGTGGGAATGTTACATTCTGAGAGTATCTCATTTCATGTTCTACCTGGACTCTCTCACGCTTTCTTACTAGGTCTGCCTTGGCTCCAAAAGCATGCACCCGTGCTCGACTGGCAGACTGGAGAGATTCTTCGCTGGGGACAGGACTGTCATCAAACGTGTCTGGTGCCTGTTCATCCTGTCCGTCCTTCTCCTACACCTGCTAATCTACCAGGACTCCCGATTCCATATTGGTCTTTCGCTGATGTCTTTAATAAAAAGGAAGCAGAGACATTACCCCCACACAGACCGTATGATTGCCCGATCGACCTGCTACCTGGTACTACGCCTCCCCGTGGGCATATTTACCCATTGTCCGCTGCTGAGACCAGGTCGATGTCCGAATATATCGAGGAGAACTTGGCCAAAGGATTCATCCGGAAATCTACCTCCCCAGCGGGAGCAGGTTTCTTCTTCGTAAAAAAGAAAGACGGGTCTCTCCGTCCCTGTATTGACTACAGAGGCTTAAATTTGATCACGGTGAAGAATAAGTACCCTCTTCCGCTCATTCCAGAATTGTTTGATCGACTTAGAGGGGCGAGAATCTTCACCAAACTGGATCTTCGTGGGGCATACAACCTGGTTCGTATCCGTCGGGGAGATGAATGGAAGACGGCATTCAACACCCGGGACGGCCACTACGAGTATTTGGTGATGCCCTTTGGTCTCTGTAATGCTCCAGCAGTCTTTCAGGAGTTGGTCAATGACATCTTTCGGGACCTCCTCTACTCTTGCGTTGTGGTGTACCTAGACGATATCTTGGTCTTCTCTCCGGACCTCCAGTCTCACCGGAGGGATGTTCGTCAGGTTCTGCTCAGGCTCAGGCAGAATCACCTCTTCGCCAAATATGAGAAGTGCCTCTTTGAGCAGACCTCGCTTCCGTTTTTGGGCTACATCATTTCTCAGACAGGCCTACGAATGGATCCGGAGAAACTGTCTGCCATCGAGAAGTGGCCTCGACCGGAGGGGTTGAAGGCCATTCAGCGGTTCCTGGGATTCGCCAACTATTACCGTCTCTTCATACCACACTTCTCTTCCAGGACTGCTCCAATCTCCGCGCTCACCCGCAAGGATGCTAACCCCAAACAGTGGACGCCCGAAGCAGAGGAGGCCTTTCTTTCCTTAAAACAGGCCTTCTCTTCCGCTCCAGTGCTGCATCGCCCGGACGGCAACAAGCAGTTCTTCCTGGAGGTGGACGCTTCCTCCTCTGGAGCCGGAGCGGTACTCACTCAAAAATCTTCATCCGGGAGGATGGTATCCTGCGGCTTCTTCTCCAAACTCTTCTCCTCCTCCGAGCGCAACTACTCCATAGGAGACCGAGAGTTATTGGCCATCAAGTTGGCATTGGAGGAGTGGCGTTACCTACTCGAGGGGGCTCTTCATCCGGTAATCATTTACACGGACCACAAGAATCTGGCTTACCTCCAGCATGCTCAGAGACTTAACCCTCGCCAAGCCCGGTGGTCCTTGTTTTTTGCCCGCTTCGATTTTCTCTTGCATTTTCGCCCGGCTGACAAGAACGTCAAGGCTGATGCCTTGTCCCGGTCTTTCCTGGTGTCAGATCTCGAGGAAGAACCTAAACATATCATCGATCCCGCCAGAGTGATGCGGGTGGCTCCCGTGAGTCTAAATCGTCTCCCTCCTGGTAAGACGTTCGTATCAGTAACCGACCGGAAGAGAATCCTACACTGGGGTCATTCGTCTAAACTAGCTGGCCACGCTGGTCAGAAAAAGACCCTCCAACTCATAACCCGGCATTATTGGTGGCCTACCTGCACAAGGACGTAATAGACTTTGTATCTGCCTGTGTCTCCTGTGCCCGCAACAAAGTTCCGAGACACCTGCCTGCCGGCCGTCTTCTTCCGCTTCCTGTACCCGCTGCCCCCTGGCAGCATATAGCCATGGACTTCATAACAGATCTGCCCGTTTCTGCCGGTTGTACGGTCATTTGGGTGGTCGCTGACCGCTTTTCCAAGATGGCTCACTTCATTCCTCTGCCAGGTCTTCCGTCTGCACCCGAGTTGGCTAAAGACTTTATCCGCCACATCTTCCGTCTCCATGGTCTGCCTCGTCACAGTTCACCTCACGTTTCTGGAGAGCCACTTGTAAGTTGCTAGACGTCACCTTGGATTTCTCCTCCGCTTACCACCCGCAGTCCAATGGACAAGTTGAGCGAATCAATCAGAATCTGACCAGTTATCTCCGGCACTTCGTTAATGCCCACCATTCTGACTGGGTGGAGCTCCTGCCTTGGGCCGAATTCTCTTACAATAATCACGAGAGCGAATCTTCCTCCAAGTCTCCGTTTTTTGTAGTCTTCGGTCAGCACCCTCGGATCCCTGTTCCTGTCACCATCTCTGTGGACAATCCAGCTGCGGAATCTCTGGTTAGAGAATTTTCCTTCATATGGGAGAGTACCCGATCCGCACTCATTCAGTCATCCGAGCGTATGAAGAGACATGCTGACAAAAGACGTCTGGATCCTCCTCAATTCCGTCCTGGGGATAAGGTCTGGCTTTCGTCCAAGTATGTCCGGCTCAAGATTCCTTCCTACAAGTTAGGCCCTCGGTTCATCGGTCCCTTTGAGATCATCAGTCAGATCAACCCGGTGTCCTATAAATTGAAACTCCCGGCCAATTTGCGCATTCCTAACTCTTTCCATGTATCTCTCCTCAAACCGGTGGTACTTAACTCTTTTTTCAAGTCTACAGGTACACCTCCTGCTCCAGTGTCTGCTGACGATGAATTTGAGGTAGAGAACATTCTGGCCACCAAAAGGGTAAGAAGAAAGACTTATTTTTTGGTGGATTGGAAGGGGTTTGGTCCTGAGGAGAGAACGTGGGAGCCTCGGGAGAACATCCATGCCCCTCTCATCCTAGCTAAATTTCTTTCTGGCCTAAAGAGGGGGGGGCCTAGAGGGGGGGGGTACTGTAGCGTCGGCGTCCCTGCCTTCTGCCAGGCAGGGACGCCGTTCCCCTGCAGCAGCGTCCTCTGCCAGGCAGGGACGTCGCCCCCCTTACCCTTCCTCAGCGTCCTCCTTCCGCCCTGCTGGGGCCGCGCGCTCCTTCCCTGCTGCTGGACTTAGGGCGCGCGCCCGCGCCCTCCCCTGCTCTTAAAGGAGCCGCGCGCATTTTTCAAATAAGTCCCCGGCCAATGCCGAAGGACTCCACCCTATATTAAGAGCTTCCTCCTTAATGGAGGTGCCCGAGCAATGTTGTTGTTGCACTGTTTCACTCTGCTTCAGCCCTCAGGTCCCGTTACCAGTTACCTGCCTGTTTCCTGCCCGTTTGCTGTATGCTACCTGTCCGCAAGTCTACCCGGAGGTTCGGACGTCACAAGTGGTGATCCACGGCTATTCCAGAGACTCTTGCCTGCTCGCTTGGGAGCGATCATCTGCCATCTGACTGCAGCCCTACCCGGAGGTTCGGACGTCACAAGCGGTGATCCCCGGCTATTCCAGAGACTCTTGCCTGCTCACTTGGGAGCGATCATCTGCCATCTGACTGCAGCCCTACCCGGAGGTTCGGACGTCACAAGCGGTGATCCCCGGCTGTTCCAGACACTCTCGCCTGCTCACTTGGGAGTGTCCATCCGCCATCTGCCTGCTAGCCTACCGGGAGGCTTCACCATCTCAGGTCGTATATACCTGTCCATCTAGAGACTGCCCCGGTTACTTGCTGTGACAACCTGCCTGTCAATCCAGAGACTGCCCCGGTCACTTGCCGTGACAACCTGCCTGTCTATCCAGAGACTACCCCGGTCACTTGCCGTGACAACCTGCCTGTCTATCCAGAGACTGCCCCGGTCACTTGCCGTGACAACCTGCCTGTCTATCCAGAGACTGCCCCGGTCACTTGCCGTGACAACCTACCTGTCAATCCAGAGACTGCCCCGGTCACTTGCCGTGACAACCTGCCTGTCAATCCAGAGACTGCCCCGGTCACTTGCCGTGATCCTTTCCCGTATAACCAGAGACTGCCCCGTCACTTGCCGTGACTTCCTGTCCGTCTCCCTGGGCGCCACCCGCTCTCTTACAAGTATAACCTTCTTGTATAAATAAAGCTCAGAGGTTCCACCTACCTGACCCGTTACACATAAGTTATTTGCTTAAACAAACATCCATGTTTGTTAACTAATTTGGCTAAACAAAATATATATATATATATATTTTAAGAAACTTAGACTGTCAGCCCAGCCGACACATGAAAAACTTAAATACTACTGTCCCTGCTGTCCTCTGTAGCTCACTCTTCGTCATCTTCATCATCATCTTCTTCTTTGTTCCTATTCATAATCTGGAAAAGAAAAACAAGCTTTCCTGCTTTATTGGGTCCCAACTGATTTCTCAATTTAGAATGAATGAGTCCAAAGGAAGAGAATATTCTTTCAATGCCTGCAGAAGAAGCTACTGCTGTTAAAAGTGAAATCATTACTTGAACAGTCTCTAAATCCAAGCGCTTAAGTGACTTCCACCAGTTTACTAGTGTGACATTCCTTAAAATATCTTCAGCAAACATATATTTCTTGAATGGTTCCCCCTTAGCTCTGAAGTTTATTATAGTTGGCATTAAAGATGGATGATTGCTGGATACCCATGTCATAGCTAACTCCTCTTCCTCAACACTTAGGTTTTGACCCTGATATTGGATATTGACAATATTTGCCAAAAAATGAGCTGGAGTCAGTGCTTGTCCCATTCGTTTGTTTACTGCTTGTAATTTAATTCTGTCCATGTGTAGTTCTGTTTTTAAGTGTATACTCAGTACCTTCCAAATTTCAACAGCATCCGCAATAAAACAGCTATTTTTCTGTATTTTGTTTAAAGTTTGAGAGATGGGTTTCAGGAAGCTCAGCATATGTTCAACATTTCTCTTAAGCCCAATGTTGAGGATTTTGGCCGTGACAGTGCCATCTATTTTATCTCGATTTTCTTCACAAAGTGTCATCAGAATAGGCCAGTTTTTGATATACTGCTCAAAACAGTCTACCACAGAGTTCCATCTAACATCTTGTGGGAGCGTTAGCTTGGTTCCACCCATCCTTTTCAGAGCTGCTGCAGCAAAATGATTATTACGGAAGTATTTAGCAATTTCAACAACATTAGCCTTTATTTCTGGAACACTTAAGTCTTTGGCTAAGAGGTGCAGCAAATGAGCACTGCAACCATATGTTATTAGCTTTGTATTCCCTCCCTGCTCTTCTAAATTTCTTCTCATCTTGGATACGTTTGCAGCATTGTCAGTGACCAAACTGCGTACTAGACATTTGAATTTTTGTTCACATGTTGTTATAGATTTTACTGCCTCTTCTTGTAAGTATTCTGCTGTGTGTGCATTTCCTGACGTATCAGTTGTTTGTGCAAGGAAGACTTTACCTTCTTCTGTTGTTATACAAGCACATACAATAGGATCATTGTGGACATTACTCCACCCATCAATACTTAGGTAGGTTAACAATTTTACCCTTCAGAGCTATTGCACATTGCTCCATTTCTCTGTCATACACTTGATCCAGCAGTTTCCCTGCAACATCAGCTCTGCTGGGTGGACTGTATCCTGGTCTCAGTGACTGAACCATATTAATGAAATGTGGGTTCTCAGTCAGATGGAAAGAAGAGTTTGTTGCATAAATAAACTGGGCAATTTTTTCATCAATCAACTCTTTTTCTAATCTGCTAGTTCTTATCACAAACCTATCTATGGTGGTTCCAGGAGGTAAGGGTTTTTTCTTCCTTTTGGGTGATGGTGATATGTGGCTGTGGGTGTCTGATGATGATGCTGCTGCTAATGAAGCACTATCCTGGATGGATAACTCTGAAACTGTAGAACAGGATGATGGTGATCTTGGAGGTGGATAGTTTCCAGAATCCATGAATTCCCCTAAACAAAAAAAGTCAATGCTGTTATTTTATTGTTTATACAATTTCTGCTTATTGTACACAACACAGCACTGCCCCAAAAGGAATATTTGTTTTTCTTCATAACTGTACCAAATGACAGTAACATGCAGTAATAATAAGAAATATAATTTTTCTCACACATGACAGTTCAGTCTTTAGAAATAGGATTCAATAAAAATGTTTACCAACCTGAAGATCCTGCCTGTTCAGAAGTGTTTCTTTGGTCATCTTCATCACCGCACTTCTCATGATGTTGCCTCATTCGCGCCACCAGGCCTTGCATCTCTTTGTTGCATCGTTTGCATTTTGCACGAATGCCTGCCTTACCGATAGGCGAAGGAGCTTCATTAAAATATTCCCAAACTGGATCTCTTTTAACAGCCTGCTGTCATTATAAGGAAAGAATGTAATAAACCTCAGATCGTACACACAAACAGATCCAGACTTGTCTGTCTGTGGCTATGCTGCAGTATTGTGCTTAAAGTTTCAATTTCATTTTCTTGTCTGCTTGCCCTTCCTCCTCCTCACACTTAGATTCACATTCTTCTTGTGTTGTGCAGATCTATTCCACTCCAAACAATCAGAAACATATTGTCTAACTTCTTGGACTTGGCACTGAAGGGGTTGATTCTGTATTCATATAGGTTTGTAGAACAATAAGATTAAGGTCTTTTTCTCAACTCTGTTCATGTTGTAACATTTTTGCTGTGAAGAAGAGGCTGGGACCTCTGCGGAGTCAAATTCAGTTTTGAGAACTGCGTAAGTAAAGCGAGCGTCTGTGATAATATAGGAGAGAAACTGCCCACTAATCCTACAGAAACCTCTGGAAGAGCATGGCATTGTGAATGTTACACATATACAGCCTTTATTCTACTGAGTTAAACAACCCAGCTTTATCTCATGATGGAAGAACCTTTGGATGGTAAAATATTTTCCTCAAAAAGCAGTTTATTGAAAAAAATCCGATTTAAATCAAAAAAATCCGATTTTTTTGATTTTTTTAAAAAAATCATTGATTTTTATCCACCCTGTGGTGTAGTTCTTTCCGCCATCTCGCTCAATTTGAGACTGGCTCTGGAAGGGTGTCAGGAGGATAAACCCGAGCGCTGCCCTATTGGGAAATTGTTATGTTTCGGTAGCTGAGGAGTGCAGGTAAAAAAGGCAATACACCAGAGCAGTTGGAATCTATGAGATTGCAGTACCCTGACTAACCACCACAACTAGAGGCAGCCATGGAGCGTTCCTACGTTGGTCCTAGACGCCTTGTCACAGCCTGAGAAACTAACTACACCTAAAGATAGAAAGAGGAAAGCTATCTGCCCCGGAGCAGATCCCCAAAGAACATAGAAAGCCCCCAAACATGTAATGGCGGTTAGACAAGAAGAAATACTGACACAGACAGAAAATAGTATGAGCAAACGTTGGGGCCCAAACTACCTAAATAGAAAAGGATAGGAAGGGCACTTACTGCAATCCCAAAAAACCCTGAAAAGCACCAACTTTACTAATTTCAAAAACACCTGAGATCACACGACCTCTGCCACCTAAATTAGTTCTCTGGTGTAACAAAATCAAAATAGCAGCCACTGAAAAAACTGGAAAAAGCAAATGTACAAACATCAGTGGCTGAACTAAACTGAGAGGGCAAAAGCCCCCCGAGGGGACCCTGAAGGCCCCCACAGAAGTGCAGGACAAAATGCAAAAATCAAGCACAAAAACAAAAAGAAGAAAATGTCTTATCTGTTAGCAGGAGATGCAGACACGACACAGCAGGCTACAAAGGAAACAGGAATCAAGGATTGAGACCAGAACAATTGATCACCGGCAACCCTGATGGGAAGGCGACTCCCTTATATAAGACCAGTCAGTAACACCTGATTCCCAATCCTCACAATCTTCACTGGACAGTCCAGTACCGCTTGTAACCACCAGAGGGAGCCTCTGCTCAGAACTCATTTCAAGTCCATTCACAACAGTACCCCCCCCTTGAGGAGGGATCACCGAACCCTCACTTGAGCAACCAGGTCGGTCAGGATGAGTTCTATGATACGCACGGATGAGTCTCCTAGCATGGATGTCCGAAGCAAACACCCAAGAATTGTCTTCCTGACCATAACCTCTCCACTTAACCAAATACTGGAGTTTCCGTCTAGAAAAACGAGAATTCAATATTTTCTCAACCACAAACTCCAGATTGCCCTCAACCAGAACAGGGTCAGGAGGCACAGCAGTAGGAACCACTGGCTCAACAAACCTCTTCAACAAGGACTTGTGGAACAAGTTATGGATCTTAAATGTCCCTGGAAGAAGCAAACGAAAAGAAACAGGATTAAGAATCTCCATGATCTTATAAGGTCCAATGAACCTAGGCTTAAATTTAGGAGATGCCACTCTCATAGGAATATTTTTTGAGGACAACCAGACCAAGTCCCCCACTTTAAACCGAGGACCATCAGTCCTATGCCGGTTAGCAAACCGCTGGGCCCTCTCCTGAGAGAGGGACAATCTCTCCACTACCTGGTCCCAAATCTGCTGCATACGCTCCACAACAGAGTCAACACCTGGACAGACAGAAGCCTCCGTCTGTCCCGAAGAAAATCGAGGGTGAAACCCAGAATTACAGAAAAATGGAGACATCAAAGTGACAGAGCTAGCCCTATTATTAAGAGCAAACTCAGCCAAAGGCAAAAAAGAGACCCAGTCATCCTGATCAGCAGACACAAAGCATCTTAGATAAGTCTCCAATGTCTGGTTTGTTCTCTCAGTTTGACCATTGGTCTGAGGATGAAACGCCGAGGAGAAAGACAATTGAACACCAAGTTTAGAACAAAAGGTCCTCCAAAATCTGGAAACAAACTGGACTCCTCTGTCAGACACAATGTTCTCAGGAATGCCGTGTAAACGAACCAAGTGCTGAAGGAACAAAGGCACCAATTCAGAGGAGGAAGGCAACTTAGGTAATGGTACAAGATGTATCATCTTGGAAAATCTATCACAAATCACCCAGATGACGGTCATTCTCTGAGAAACAGGGAGGTCAGAAATGAAATCCATAGAGATATGGGTCCATGGTCTCTTGGGCACAGGCAATGGCATCAACAAACCACTAGAGCGAGAGCAAGGCTTGGAGCGAGAGCAAGTCCCGCAGGACTGCACAAATTCCCTGACATCACGAGACAAGGTAGGCCACTAAAATGACCGACTAACCAAGTCTCTGGTACCAAAAATTCCGGGATGACCGGCCAACGCGGAACAATGAATCTCAGACATCACACTCTTTTTCCACTGGTCCGGGACAAACTATTTCCCAACAGGGCAGCGCTCGGGCCTATCCTCCTGACACCCTCCAGAGCCAGTCTCAAATTGGGCGAGATGGCGGAAAGAACTACACCTTCTTTCAAAATAACAGAAGGATCAGATAACTCAGGAGAGTCCGCAAGGAAACTCCTCGAGAGGGCATCCGCCTTAACATTCTTAGTGCCAGGAAGAAAGGAAACCACAAAATTAAAACGTGTGAAAAACAAGGCCCACCTGGTCTGTCTAGGATTAAGCCGCTTGGCAGATTCCAGATAAACCAGATTCTTATGGTCCGTAAGGACCACCACCTGATGTTTGGCTCCCTCCAGCCAATGTCTCCACTCTTCAAAAGCCCACTTCATGGCCAATAACTCCCGATTACCCACGTCATAATTACGTTCAGTAGGAGAGAATTGTCAAGAGAAAAAGGCACAAGGGTTACTTTTAGAGGTCTCTGGATCTCTTTGGGACAAAACGACACCTGCCCCAATTTCAGAGGCATCAACCTCCACCTGAAATGGCAGAGAAACATCAGGCTGCCGTAGAACAGGAGCAGAAGTGAATCTCTGCTTAAGTTCCTGAAATGCAGAGACTGCCTCAGGAGGCCAATTCACCACATCAGAACCCTTTTTGGTCAAATCAGTTAATGGTTTAACAATAACAGAGAAATTACCAATAAATTTACGATAAAAATTGGCAAAACCCAAAAATCTTTGAAGAGCCTTTAATGAAGTAGGTTGGACCCAATCACAGATGGCCTGAACCTTGACCGGGTCCATTTCAATAACAGATGGGGACAAAATGAATCCCAAAAATGAGATCCTCTGTACGCCAAAAAGACACTTTGATCCCTTCACATACAGAGCATTCTCTCTCAAAATCTGGAATACAGTTCGAACATGTTTCACATGAGAGTCCCAGTCATTGGAAAAAATCAAGATATCATCCAAATAAACAATCAGAAATTTATCCACAAAATCCCTGAAAATGTCATTCATGAAGGACTGGAAGACAGAAGGAGCATTAGTGAGCCCAAAGGGCATCACAAGGTACTCAAAATGCCCCTCCGGGGTATTAAATGCCGTCTTCCATTCATCCCCGTGCTTAATGCGAATAAGGTTATATGCCCCCCTGAGGTCAAGCTTGGTAAACCAAGTAGCGTTTTTCACCCTGGAAAACAGGTCAGAAATCAAGGGTAACGGATATTGATATTTCACAGTAATATTGTTCAAAAGACGATAATCAATACAAGGCCTTAATGAACCATCCTTTTTGGCCACAAAGAAAAAAACGGCACCTAAGGGTGAAGAGGATGGTCTGATATGACCCTTCTCCAATGACTCCTTGATATAAGACCGCATAGCGTCATGTTCAGGTATAGACAAGTTAAAAAGGCGACCTTTAGGGAATTTACTACCAGGCACTAATTCAATAGCGCAGTCATAGCTCCTATGGGGAGGCAAGGATGCAGATTTACTTTCGCTAAACACATCAGAAAAATCAATCAAAAAGTCAGGAACATCCTGAGCCTGGGGGGAGGCAGAAAAAACAGGAGTGTTGGTATTAACACATTGGCAGCCCCAACTGGTTACAGACACAGATTTCCAATCCAAAACAGGATTATGAGACTGTAACCAAGGAAAACCCAGTACGATAATGTCATGCAGATTATACAGAACCAAAAATTTGCAGCTCTCCTGATGATCAGGTTCAACCCTCATTATCACCTGAGTAGAGAACTGAGGTTTATTCTCAGCCAAAGGGGTAGAATCGATCCCCAGTAGGGGAATAGACTTCCGTAGGGGTATCAAGGGAAACCCACAACGTTTAGCAAAATCAAAATCCATCAGGTTAATAGCTGCTCCCGAATCAACGAAAGCCTGAGCAGAAAATGAGGACAGAGAGCATATCAGAGTAACAGTTAATAAAAACTTAGTCTGAACACTACCCAAGACAACTGAGCGTGCAAAACGTCTTCCCCGCTTAGGGCAGACTGAAATAGCATGAGAGGCATCACCACAGTAGAAACATAACCCATTGCGCTTTCGAAACTCATGACGCTGTGCCCCAGAAACCACTCTATCACACTGCATGGATTCAGAAGCAGGTTCACAAGGCAACACTATTCCACGCATACTTCTCCGCTCACGCAAACGTCTGTCAATTTGAATCGCTAATGACATAGAATCATTGAGACCAGAGGGGACAGGGAATCCCACCATAACATCCTTTACATTATCTGACAGACCCTTCCGAAAAAGGGCTGCCAAAGCGTCGTCATTCCATTTGGTCAGGACTGCCCACCTACGGAATCTCTGACAGTATAACTCAGCGTCATCAAGCCCCTGATTTATTGCCAACAAGGCTTTTTCAGCTTGATCAGTGACATTAAGCTCATTGTACAATAACCCCAAAGCCTGAAAAAATGCATCAACATCACTCAAAACAGGATCCCCAGGTGTCAGGGAAAAAGCCCAATCCTGAGGATCGCCGCGCAGGAGAGAGATGACAATTTGAACCTGCTGCGCTGCGTTCCCTGAGGACTTAGATTTTAAGGCAAAAAACAATTTACAATTATTTTTGAAATTCAGAAACTTAGCTCGATCCCCTAAAAACAAATCTGGCATGGGAATCCTAGGTTCCACAACAGGCAACCTAGCAAGATAGGTAGCAATACTCCGAACCTCAGTGGCAAGCTGATCCACACGGCCAGACAACTGTGCAAACTCCATTGAGAGAAAAAATCCTCCCCAGCACCCAGAGATACAGAGGGAAAAAAAAAAAAAATGCAACAAACAGAAAAATATCTCTGACAACTCTGACAACCTGTTTTCTTTCACAATATTTTTCCCTTCTGTGAGTACCATACAATTTTCAATTTTTAGGCCGGTGATACTGTTATGTTTCGGTAGCTGAGGAGTGCAGGTAAAAAAGGCAATACACCAGAGCAGTTGGAATCTATGAGATTGCAGTACCCTGACTAACCACCACAACTAGAGGCAGCCATGGAGCGTTCCTACGTTGGTCCTAGACGCCTCGTCACAGCCTGAGAAACTAACTACACCTAAATATAGAAAGAGGAAAGCTATCTGCCCCGGAGCAGATCCCCAAAGAACATAGAAAGCCCCCAAACATGTAATGGCGGTTAGACAAGAAGAAATACTGACACAGACAGAAAATAGTATGAGCAAACGTTGGGGCCCAAACTACCTAAATAGAAAAGGATAGGAAGGGCACTTACTGCAATCCCAAAAAACCCTGAAAAGCACCAACTTTACTAATTTCAAAAACACCTGAGATCACACGACCTCTGCCACCTAAATTAGTTCTCTGGTGTAACAAAATCAAAATAGCAGCCACTGAAAAAACTGGAAAAAGCAAATGTACAAACATCAGTGGCTGAACTAAACTGAGAGGGCAAAAGCCCCCCGAGGGGACCCTGAAGGCCCCCACAGAAGAGCAGGACAAAATGCAAAAATCAAGCACAAAAACAAAAAGAAGAAAATGTCTTATCTGTTAGCAGGAGATGCAGACACGACACAGCAGGCTACAAAGGAAACAGGAATCAAGGATTGAGACCAGAACAATTGATCACCGGCAACCCTGATGGGAAGGCGACTCCCTTATATAAGACCAGTCAGTAACACCTGATTCCCAATCCTCACAATCTTCACTGGACAGTCCAGTACCGCTTGTAACCACCAGAGGGAGCCTCTGCTCAGAACTCATTTCAAGTCCATTCACAACAGGAAATTGTTTGTCCCAGACCGGTGGAAAA